>VZTR01022063.1:188919-209405 GCA_013400775.1 Chaetops frenatus | reverse complement strand
TTTTGTTTTGTTTTGTTTTGTGTTTTGCTTTTTGTTTTTGTTTTTGTTTTTGTCCTTTAACATGAATTCGCATCAATATTTTACGTGCCGCAGCGGCTGCATGACCGCGCCCGGGAGAAGCGCTGGGTGTTTCCTTCTTCGGCCGATAGCAGTGGGAAGGGAATGAATCCCTGGTGGTGGCCACACGAGCCGCCTGTGGCTCGCTGGGAAACCCTTCTCTCACTGATTTGCAGTCGCCTAAAAGTGGGTGTTTAGTGCCATTCGGGTCTCCTGAGTTAGGGCTGAAACTGTGACTGAACCGAAGCTGCCGCCGCCGCTCCACTTGTTTGGCAAATGAGGATTCTTTGACTTCTGAGGGACAAGGGAAGGCTTGGGAGCAGAGCCAGGTGAATCCCATTCACTGGTGCTGATCCAATCCAATTTTGTGCACCCTCCTTCTCACCTGGAAATTGTCCACAAGTAGGTCAAAATGTTCTCACTCATTCTTCCAAGTTACTGGGTCAAAAATTTCAATGACCAAAGGATGTCCCTGAAGGATGTGCAGGCAGTTTATTGGGGAGCCCTGGAGCCACAGGAATTGTAGCTGGTTGCAGGGGAACACTGGATTAAACCTTTTGGTCCAGACACACAGGGCTTACTCACTTGTATGAATTTCTGATTTACTCTCTGAAATAATTCTCCCCTATTCATTTAGAGAGTGCTGTGTCTACAAACTTTGGGGCTGTGACATTTTTAAGACTATAACTAGATATGAAAAAATGCCTGAGATGCAAATCCAACCTAATTTCCCATAAAGTAAAAATTAATATTTGCTGAACCTTTTCATTTTAGGTTTAATTTCAACAAATTCTAGTCACCTCTGAAATAGAGAGGGCATAGATAAGTGAGTTTGGCTGCCTCACAATCAGTTCCCAGCATGTAGAACTAAAAGGTCTCATGCTTCATGAACTGAAGTTAACAGGGACAGGTTTGGACTTTGAATACCATTTCCTTAAAGAAGAAAAAAACAATCTTTTTGTGGGCAACCAGTTTCCAGAGGAGCTTTAGAAATAATTTCTGGTTTTGGTATGTAAAACTTCCTTCAGCAGTTGGATCCACACAAACATCTTTACAAGCCCAAGAACTTCTCATAGGGAGGAGCTGGCATTGCTTGGGTAAAGGACAAGCACATAAACAGTGTGCCAAGCAGCTTAAAAAGTGAATGATGATGAGGCAAAGCAAAAGCAGACTGAGTTAAGCTTGAGACTGAGACGGGCAGAAAGGGTGAAGACAAAAATAATAATAATAAACTAATGAACTGTTTTCAAAACCCCTCTCCCCCTGCGCAGGAAAACAGGGCAACAGATGTGGCCCCACAAAGAAAACTTGGCAGCCTTCAGGCAAAGCCATACCACACCCTGTAGGCTTGGTGAGCTATGAATAATACCAAAGTTTCATTTTACATGCTAGCACAGGCTATATTGTCATCTACAATTCAAATCTTTACTTAGGAGGTTATTGGGTTTGCTATCAAGAGAGAATAACAAAGAAGTGTTTGAAGACAAGATCCAGAGAGACCTAGTTTTCTACAGATTCATGGCTTTAGGCTGAGCACCTAAGAGGAGTTTGTACTGTGTAATAGCAGTTATGCCCACACTGTACCCTTTCCCTCAGCTAGAAATATTAATAAGGTCTTTTCCATCCACCTTCCTGCTTTCATCCAACCCACAGGAAATGTCTGTCTTAGACATCTTTGGCTCTCTGTCACATTTGGTTAAATTGGGGAGTAAGTTTAAAAACTGTTGAGGTTACCTAGACTCAGAAATCAACAAATGGCTTGAATTAGTATTTTTTTCTTTAGCAAACTCAAGTTATTCAACACAGAGTTGGAGGGATAAAGACTTCAGCCTTCATAAAGGGATTCTATTGCAGCAGAAAGGATGACCTTCTTTAAGCCTGGCAAGCATTTCCATCATTACCAACAATAATGACTAATAAAATTATAAAAATTACAGCTGAGCTTTTATGTAATAGCTTACATCTCGAAGGGCTTTTCAGCTTCTTTTCTCCACTTTCAGAGTAATTCTCTCAAAATTCATTACATTTTTTTGCAGTGTTGCCCAGTCCCTTCTTGGATAGGGCAAAGACAATCACATGGATTGCAACACACTGCACATCAGAGGAGGAAGAGGAAATTTTGGACAAAGACATTCAGATAGATTCCTGCTTGGTCATAAAATGTCAGGGTTTCTTGCATCTTAAAGGAAGGAAGACACCACTTAAACAGTAGATGTCTTATTCAACTTTTTTTGCCCAGACTGGGCAGACTGTGAGCATCATTATAGGTGAGGCACCCCAAAGCCAATCTCCTGTCAATACAAGGAGCTGAGTTTGGACCAGAGTTGTGCTGTGAGTACAGAGGCACAGCAATGTTGATTTTATGAGACGTGCAGTGATGTGCGATTGCACCGATCCTAAAACCTCCAGAGCACACACCTGATAATGCCTCAGATCCAAACTAGTAAATGCCTCTCTTCTGAGGACTTGAATGCCAAAGATGTGTTCAAAGGCAGAGAACAGGCCATTGAAAAAGCCTTTGAAAGGATTGCTGCTGAGCTGTGGTTCAGTTTAACTTTTGGGGCAGAATATTTGCTTGCGTTCTTACAAAAAAGTGAGCTGCGGAGTCTCTGCATGGATTAGGATATGCATACAAAGAGACAGAGAGGGAAAATTATTGAAATCTTTATACTTTACAGATTCTAAAATTGATGGTAGTTACACGTTGAGGGGAGGCTGAACTCACCTGCCATCAGCACAGACACAGTGATTGTGCCATTTAGAAAACATGCAGGAAGGGTACTGTAACACTTATTAATTAGTTTATCTTTACGGTATTTAATTAAGGTATTATTATTGTTATTGTTATTGTTATTATAATTATTATCATTGTTGTTGTTGTTGTTATTATTGTTGTTATTTTTGTTCCAGCAAGTGTACCTAGAGCATGACTAAATAATTTGGACAGACAAAGCACGATTGGGAAAAAAAAAAAGGGTTTCTAAGCACTGCATTTCCCTCCATCTTGTTCCCTCCAGAAAGGAGAATAAAATCCCACGATTTTTGCACAGAACTTTGGGTAGGAGACAGGCAGCAAATAATTAAACATTCTTTTCTGACAGGTCAGCTGTGCCAGTGAGGGCAGGAGGGGGCTGCAGGCAGCCAGTGCTTGGTCAGTGACCCAAGCTGTGCCAGAGAGTGGATGCCAAGCACGGCTGAAGCCCAGCAGATGGGAATAAACAGCAAAGGGTAGTTGGCTTGTAGAAGGGTCAGCACCTGGGTGACCTTTAGAGGGAGGAAGGAGAGTCACACCTTCAGCTTTCCTTGGGTTCGGGTGACAGCAAGTCAGTGGCATAAGCCAAGTCCATCTCCCTGATTAAGGCAAAGCCAGGCAGGAGAAGCTGGAGCAGCCCCAGGTGCAGCCTGCACCAGCTGTGATGGTCTGGGCATGGAGCTGAGGGATCAATGGGATGGGATCCTCAGCAACCAGCCCTCCATCCAGATGCTCCCCTCTGATAAAGGAATCTTGGGTGGCTCCTTTAAAGGTTCTAAGAGCTACAGAAGCTCAGTTTTGTGGNTTTTTTTTTTTTTTTTTTTTAATGAAATAATGGATGTGGCTGGAGGTGGAATTGAGATGACAGAGGGATAAACTACACTGAGGCTTCCTTTTGTACCTTGTTGATTCAATCAGCACAGATAGCTAAACTGAGGTGCAACACTTCAGAAAGACAAAGACAGATAAGGAAAGGACTGAAGCACTTCTCAGGAGGGCTGAACCACTTTGCCATGTCAGTAACACTGTGCCAGGAATGCTCTTTGATTATTTTTCCCCACAAAATAACAATATGTGAAGTTGTGTAAAGAATGTTTGACAGGAAACACCAATTGTGTGTAAAGCTACTTCTGGAAGTTCTATAAATGAGCTTTTCAAACAACTTACAGAGGTGTGAGGTCAATTTCCATCTAATTTTAATGGGATTTGTGCATCTGTTATTTAAGTCTTGAAAAAAATTCTAAAACTGTTGGTTTTCACAAGAGCATTGCTTAACTGCCTCCTTTGTGCTGTAATAAAAAACATCAAAGTCCTTTAAATACAAATCAATATAATGGACAAAATTACCATTTGAAAATTGTAGGCTACTATAGTATTTTAAAGAAAACATTCTTAATCTTGCTAATCCCCATTCAAATAAATCCAACAACTACTTTAAGAGACATATAATGATCTAATGTACTCAGCCAGCTCTGTGTCTCCTTGAATAACTCAAGGGGACAAAACAAAACAAAATTCCAGCCAATAGCCAGATGGGGATATGGCACAACTTAGTAAATTAAAGTAAGATGGGAGACAGATGGAGGCCTTTTCAGAAGTCAGATTTTGGTAGTTGGAAAGGACAGTGATACTCTGGCTGTGATAAAATCCCAGCAGATTGGACTTAGAAAAGCTGTGGGTAACGTGCGGTCACAGGCTGACATTAGAAGTCTGTAAACTGTTTGTGCAACTCCACAGACCTGCTGTGCCTCGGATAAGAATGATTTCTCAGGAGCATTGCTGGGGTGTTTGGGCATGAGCAGGGCTGGGACACTCGGGGTGCCCTGGGGAGCAGCATCAGGAGGGATCTCACAGCCCTGCTCTGGGCCCCTCAGCCAGCTGCCTCCAGCTGAAGAGCCCCCAGCTGACCCCCTTTCAGGGCAGCCACAGGGGCCCTTCTCCCTGTCCACCCTGGAACTTCCAGGCTGTTTTCTCTCCAGTTCAACGTCAGTGAGCAGAGTCACTGCAAAGAACTTTCCCACACTCCCCCTTCCACTCCTTCCTTTTCAGCATCGTGGGAAATGCTGTGCCCACACTTTTCATGGATATTCCCGAAATGACTGGATGTTCGTGGTGGGGGGGGGATCAGTTGCACCATCCTGTACTTTGAGGGTTTGTTGCTGTTGCAGTATTTCCTCTTTGGCTGCATTTCTTCCCCTGCTCTCCCCTTTTTGCTGGAGATAGAGCACACCAGGCCTTATCATGTTCACAAGGGAGGCCTCTGCTTTCTCCAAATCATTTGTATCTCATCAAGCTGAACATGCTGACAATTACCAAGTGGAACGCTGGCTGCTCATTTGAATTGGCATAATTTTTCATCCAGACTTTCAACCTGCTAAAAAAGGCACCCACTGTTACCTGCCAAGGTGCTACTCCCTGTTTTTTCTGTGATGTAGTGGTTTAGGTGCAATTTATATTAGGATGCCACAGAGTGAGGGGACGGCCACCAAAAGAATGTGCAGTGACCTACATGGCTTGGCACATCTTCCCAAGCTGATTCCCATCCTTGCTGTGCCTCGTGTGGAGTCCACTACAGGCTACAGCTACTCAAGCCTGTATTTCTGGGGCGACACACCACCTCTCCTCTCTTTAGTTCTCCCTGTGGACATCTTGTTCTTTTTCAGTTTTTTTTCAGATTAGCAGCTTTCCAAAAGGCAAGGCACTTGATCATCCTCTCAGCTTCACCAAGCATGTTGAGTCTGTGCTGCACATCAACAGATGTCACACTGTTTGATGGATTATAGTTTAAGAGCAAAAACATGGCCATCCTAATGGAAGAGACACTTGTGAAGGTGGGAACTACAGACCGTGGAACGTTTTGTAGTCGTTGACACAGCTTGGCAAAGCCCTGTTATTTATTTACAGCTGCATTTTGCCCTGTAGCATGAGCCTGATTGTAGTGCTAGGAGGGTGAAGGAGGAAGAATACTGATGATGCTTGTAAATGCTTCAGGTCCTTGCTCCCTCAGAATCACACAATGGGTAAGGTTGGAAGGGACCGTGTCCACTGCTCTAGCTGTGATAATTACTCTGTATCTGAGCAATGCACTTTCTTCAGCAAGTGGTTTAAGTTGCATGGCTGGGTGTGAGCACAGTGACCTACTTCAGCCTCCTTTGCAGTTTCTAAATTTCCCTGTTTACCCCTTTCATTGTCAGCTTGTTCACTGTTGCTTATAATCAGCAGGCTTTGCTGCCTTTGTGGTTGGTTTCTCCAGACACAATTAAATTGTCTGCGATTGACATCTGGCTCTGCTGAGCTTTGGGTTGCATCTTCTTGGCTGCCTCAATGTCCTCCCTGATTTGGGATTCTGATCACTGCCTGCCCGGGCATGGCACATCATCAATGGGTGCTTTCACTCCTGAAGACTCCCTTGTGCCTACAATAACTCAGGGAAGTGTTTCTGGCTCTCAGAGCTCTCCGGAAGGTTATTTCAAGACAGCCTCAGCTGTTGTGCCTGTTGTGCATGCTGGAGCCTCCAGCAGGACTGCACTGAGCCACAGGAAGTTCTAAGGGTCCCCATCCCTTTGCAGGAGGGCTGTGAGCTCTCCAGGGCTGGTGTCTTCACCTTCATACCCAGCCAGAGGTCTCGTTTAGAGCATCACTTGGTCCTTCAGTGGTTGATAAAATCCTGACAAAAAACTGATTCATGGAAGAGCTGGATTTATTCCTGCTGTCTGTGCTTTTGCCAAAGGGACCTGGTAGCTCCCCTGTGCCCCTTCCCTCCTCTGCTGTTTCCTATGGCTTAACCCAAACTGAGAACTGAGCCCCAGGCAGCCGCTCACGGGCTGCCCCACCCGTGGGATGGGGGAGAAAGTCAGAAGGGTAAATTAGAAAACTCATGGATTGAGATACAGGCAGTTTAACAGCAACAGCCTTGTGTGCCAGCAAAGGAAACCAAGGAATTCAAGCACCACTTCCCATGGCTGGGAGGGTGTTCAGTCATCCCCAGGACAGCAGGGCTCCATCATGTGTAATGGTGACTTGGGGAGACAAACAACATCATTCCAAACATTCCCCCTTCCTTCTTCCCCAGCTCTATAGCTGATCATGACACCATATGGTCTGGGATATCCCTGTGGTCCTTTAGGCTCAGCTGTCCCTGCTGTGTGTCCTGCCAGTGTCACATGCACCTGCAGCCCCCTTGCCAGTGTGTCAGTACCAGAGGCAGAAAAGGCCTTGAAGCTGTGCAGGTGCTGCTCAGCAATGACAGGAACACCTCTATATTATCAACCCTCTTTTCAGCAAATCCAAAACACAGCCCCATACCAGCCACTGTGAGGAAATTTAGCCCTACCTCAGCCCAAACCAGCACACTGTTACAGAGCTTTCTCTCATTTTGGATGTTACAAGCAGTGGCATCTACACTCTTTGTCTGCAATGCTTCTTTTAATCCCTTAATTTCAGGTTTGGGAAACATTGCAGGTGGTGACAAATACAGGGCTCATCTTTTCCATGACATACCCTTGTGTCTCTGGTGAACAGCCCTGTGCCTGTTCTATGGATGCTGTTGGTCTCCTTGCTCCTGGGAAGGATTTTTGCTTTTTATTGTCATAGCTTTTGGTGATCTGCACCCTCTTGGTCTCGGGCCTAGCAGCTCAGGTGCATGCAGGCTCATGGCCTACAGCTTTTCCTTGTCAAGTTCATTGACTTTAGTGGATTAAATAACAGGTACCCAATCTAGAGATGTCCCTCACTGGAAGGTTTGGCATGTCAAGTTTTATCATTCATACCAAATTTCCTGAATTTTGTGGTCCTGTGCTTGCTTGCCTGGCCATGGTGAGCTATGACTGTCTCTAGATGTTTTCACAGGTGAGAGCCTTAAAAGTTGACAGATTGTCTTCCCAGTGCACTTGAAGTTTCTCCTACTCTTCCTGTAAAGACCCTCCACATTTAACCTTCACCTCCCAGTTTTTCCCATTTTGAACTTCTTGTGATTCTTTCTGGTTGGAAGCTCTTCAAAGTATTCATCCAATCTGTCTTGTTATCACTCCTTGTAGGAAAGGATTTCCCCTTTCCCCTGGGTTTTTTATGCACTTTTCCTCTGCCTGCTTTACTCTGGCCTTTCCAGCCACGTGCTTTTTGATGCATTCTAGACACCATGTTACAGATGTGTTTGTTCATTTCTGCTTTGCCCAGTGTGATCTCTGTACCCACACAGAGGCTGCCCTGTATCTTTATTTTCTCTAGCCCAACAGAAGGCATTCTGCATGCCTGTAGGATGCTAAATGGAGATGTGTTAGGAGCTGATCAGTTAGAAGTTATGGGGTTTCTTTAATATGCCAGACTAACAAGGCTAATTATTTCTTTTAAGTCTGTTTTAAATATGTAGGATTTTTTTAAATCTCTGACTTCTTATGCAGAACATTGATCTTTGGTAGATCATTTATGTAAAATGTATAATTTCTGAAGTAATGTTCTTCCCTTCTTACCCTCACTCTCAGCTCTCAACTCCCACCACTAAAACCAACAAAAAGTGACACTGACTGTGCTCTTTCCCATTTTCCTACCAAGAGGCAGGCCTTTATCTGATTTATTTTTCATGGCATGCTTCCATGTCCCCTATATTTAATCTTTTAAGCTTGGTGCCTGATCTGTAGTAAGATTTCTAAAGTAAACAAAGTAAACTCATACAGCACAGGGCCCTCCAACACCACTGTGCTCCAGTCTGGGTGTATTTTGGAGCTGCTTCCCAGCCCCGTGCTCAAAGCTCTGCCAAAGTCAGCTGGAATCTGGGTGCCCCACAGGGGCCCAGAACTGCTGCTGGCCTTGAAACTTCCCTGGAGACAACCTGGGGATCTTGGGCTCTGGGCAGAGCCTGAGCCTTGCCCTACAAGGGCCCTTCCAGCTTGCACTGGGTGAGACATCCACCTGTGCCAAGGTGGGGAATTGTACTGTAAAGTTTTAATATTCCTTGCTCTGATCTCCTGCACAAGGGCAATCTATTAATTGCACCCTTCCTTGATTAGGCAGTCTTCTCCCAGGCACCTGAGCTGCCTGAAAGTTCAGGCCTTGCCACGAGAGCCCTGAACAAGCCTTGGCCACCTGGTGTGAGGGGCAGAGCCCTGCCTGGGAGAGGCTGGAGCTGTTCTGGGCTTCAGGCGCTGGTGAACAAGCTTGTTTAACAGGAGAATATCTAAATCTTCAGTTGTGCATCCGTGATACTAACTGTGTAACGAGAAATCTTTTTTAACCTTGTGGGTTTGGTGCAGAAATCTTGGTATAAAGCTCCCCTGATGATCAGCGTGTCTAATTGTGCGTTTCAGCAGGACCCCATTTACACCTGGACTCATTAGTAAGAGCTGATTTACAGGAACAGCTACTGCTGGAGAGACACGAGAAACAGGGGTCCTCTCTTCCTTCATTCATCTCCCTGGACCCTGACTAGAAGCACTCCTGAGTGATGTGGAGTGAACCCGCAAATAACTGATATCCGACATAACTTGTTTTCCCCCGGTGGAGCTGCCAGATCCGTCAGCAGAAACCAGATCGGGACCGGTTTCAGGCGAGTGTCCTTTGTTTGCCGTGGGTTTCCGAGCTGTCTGTGTGAAGGGCTGGTGCGGGCTCGGGGTTTGCGGCTGCTGCCGGCGATGCCCCCGCGCTCCTTCCCCGGGCGGAGCCGCCGCCGCCTCCAAAGCGGCCGGAACGGCTTCGGTTCACGCACCGAAACGAAGGTGAAACGGCGAGGAACTCACAGCTGTGAAGCCTGAAAGGGAAGCGCCAGAAAGCAGGAATACAGGCTCCTGCTTGTCATTTAGCAGAGGCAAACGCGAGCGCCACCAAAACAGCAGCAGCATCATCCGATCAGCAACGCGACAGGAGCGGAGCTGCGGAGGCAGGGAATCTGTCAGCTGTGGTTGCAACACCACGGCGAGCGCCACAGCACATGCAGTGGGGTTGAGGAGGGGTGGTGCAGCAGGTGTCATTGCAATAGCGCTGAAAGGGGCACTGCCACAGCTTGCAGACCTGAAATGGGACCCCCCGGTCTCCTGCGTGGGCGCAGCGTTGTGTTTGCGCTGAGGGCTCTGCCTTGTGGCTCCGCCGTGACATCCAAGGATGCAACAACCCTGAGCCGGTGAAACTCAGCACTGACCTTGTTTACAGTCCAGACTAAGCAGAGGACTGTTTTGAGTGGGAATGCCTCAAACAAAGCGTCTGCTACGGCCACGCTTGGGACCACTGTGGTGACTAACCAAGCCTCTGCTGCCCTAGAAAGCTGTGTCTCAGAGATCAGCTTTGAAAGCACCCAGACACTTTCAACTTGCCCTTCCCTTGCCACTTTCTCTTCCTTCCCATAAGGCAAAAAAATGTATTCAATTTCAATCAGAGTATAAGTTATACAGGTATATTATACAATGATGATGATGATAATGATGATGATGATGATGACAAATGGCATAATAGCTGTCTTTTGCACACATACACAGATGTGAGTGCCACCACATGTTTATATTATAATTTATAGAAAATACTCGGGATATGAAGTCTCACCTAAATGTGGTTTATCTCTGAATTTTTACTCTGAAGGGTAATCGGTAAAAATAATGAACATTGATAAATTGGAAAGCGTTTATCGGGTTTTCTATGGGATCTTCTGCTCAATAATCTGCACAAGACAAAGAAGGTGTGGTTCACATGAAGGGCTGATCTATCATGCCCATCTTCCACTTTCAAAATGGTACAGGTCAGTTCATTAGGTTGCCACTAATACATTCAGTTTATTATCTAAATCAATCAGCCATGGGTTGTTGAGCTCTCTTGAGACTGTGCCTTAGATGCAGAGATGTGCACCCTCACTAGTACCTTCCCCAGGTAGCACAGACACACAACTTTCTCAAGAAATCAAAATGCTGGAAAGATTCAATTGTGGAGAAATTACAAAAAGCTGGGTTCTGGAATGCAGTCTGGAAAATTGCACTGTCAGTACCAAGGTGGGACTGGATTTCTAGAGCTGGGAAATGCAGTTCCTGCAGACCTTGTAGGCAGCTGGGCCTCTGGGCTGTGTCCAGCACGACCCAGGTTTAGTCAGGCAGACTGGACTGGCTGCAGCTTGGCAGAAAAGCCAGGCCAGTCCCTATTTGCACCTGTATTTTGGTGGATGTGCTGCAGAAGGGATGAATTTTCAATGTCTTTTGTGTGCTGGGACCCCATAACACCCCCAGGTGAAACTGTGCTCTCCACCAGCCAGGGAAGGGATTGAAACTCCTGTGAGAGGGGGATATGAGCCCTCCCTGGGCGTTTATCAGCTGCTCCCTGGCGTGCCTGTGCCAGGGTGAGCATCACAGAGAGGTGTGGGTATTGCACCTGCCCCTGCACAGCTGCCCTTTGGAGGGATACAGCCCCATCAGGAGATAAATGAGGCTCTGGGGATGGAAAAGGCCTCCTGTATCACCTCCTAAATATACCCTCCTTCAGGCAGCAGGAATCATGGAACTATAGAACCACAGAATCACAGAGTGGTTTGGGTTGGAAGGGACCATAAAGATCATTGGGTTTAACCCCCCTGCAGTGAGCAGGGACATTTCCAAGTAGATGATGTTGCTCAGAGCCCCACTCCATGTAGTGCCTTGTTGCAATCCATGTCTTTAAAGCAGCTTATTTTTTTTTCCCAGAGAGATGACAGAGAGTTTTTGGGCACCTGTGCACACAGCATGGCTTGTTTGACCAAAAGCAGAGGACTGGCACAGCCTTGAAGAATGTATCCTACTTATAAAAAAAGATAATCCAGTTAGTCTCAAATACAAGACACTGGTTGGCAAGAGAGAATTAGGGAGGCTGGAGAACAGTCACAGCCACAGATTTTCCAGTTTGGAAATAAGTCAGTGGCAAACACAGCAGCTCATTTGTCCCCCAGGTGAAATTTGTCTCCTGACTGTTGTAACTGTGCAGGGTGTCCAACATTTGAAACCCTCCTGGGAGAGTGGAATGGTTTTACCCAGCTGGCAGTTGAGTACCCAACAACCACCCACTCACTGCCCACCCACCCCAGGGGGATGGGGAGGAGAATCAGGGGAAAGAAAAGTAACATTTAACTGTGGGTCAAGATGGATTAATAATCAAAACAAAGTAAAATATAACAACAACAATAAGAATGATGCTAATATTAATAATAATTGTAATTAAAAGGAAAGGCAGAGAGAGAGAAAACCCAAGAAAAACAAGACATACACCACACAACACAAAGTCCTTGACTTAGTGTAAGCCCTCCTTAGCAAAAACTAAAAACACCAGTGTGTTATCTATATTTTTCTCACCCTAAATCCAGAACACAGGCTTGTGCCAGCTACTGGAAAGACAACTGTATTTCAGCTGAAGCCAGGACAGACAGGCAGCTACGTGCAACCTCCAAGGCAGGCTAAAATGCAAATAAAGAGTGAATTTGTCCATGTCCTTCATCTGTCAGCCTTTGCTCTTGACCCACTGCTGTTCACAGCTGTCCTTCCAAAGCCCACCAAAGCCATCCAGACAGGGAACCAGGGGGAAAAGGAGGTGCTGGGTGTGTGAGCCCAGGACTGTGGCAGCATCCTGGGCAGGACAGTGATTCCCTGCAGGCTGCCAGGGGCTGAGAGCCCTGGCCCAGGGGCTGGTGCAGTGCAGCCTGCAGCTAACAGCCATCCAGGCTTTGCACCTGCTGTGGGATAGGCTCCTGAAGTGCTGTATTAGTGGGAGTTGTGTGGGGCAGGTAGTCCTTAGGGAGGGTTGGTGAACAGCTCCCACTTCAGTAAGCGCAGCTTTGTGCCAGGTCACAGCTCCCACTGGCACAAAACACACCCACCCTGTAACTCCCCCCTGGTTTTGAGCTTGTAGCTGCCTTTGTGCCTTAGAGTCTGACCTGTCCTGGCTGCAGACACAAGCAGCTGGTATTTCTTGCCACCATTGCTGTGCTGGTATTAAAGGATAATTCCCTTTTTCAAGCTTCAACTATTGTTGTGAAAATTTCCCTTCCTGGTATTGCAGGAAAATGAGTGAGGGGCAAATATGGAGTCCAGTGCTGTATGAATCCATAGGAGACCTAGCCCTGGTCTCTCTTCCTTCTCTAGTAAGATCAAGTCAGGTCTTCATCTCTTTTGTTTGTTGAAAAAAATGAAAAAACAACCCAGAAAAGGGACAAATCTCTGAAAAAGTGAAAACTGCAAATACAGTCGTATGAATTTAAAATATAGGTATGTTACCAAAAAAAAATGTAATCTTTGACTCCAGATACTTTAAATGTAGCAGTGAAATGATTCCTAGTTCATGTTTCAAAGCTAATTACTGCTTGTTGAAGTTCTGGAAAATTCTGCATTGGAAAAAATCAGTTTTTCCCCCTTGTAAAACTTTCCCTAGAGGTCTGCCAACCCCTCCAGCAATAACAGAGAATAAAACTCCAGTGAATACTAACAGAGGAACCTTTTTTTTCCTCTTTATACCAAAATCATGACACAGCATGGAAATCAGCCTCTCCCGGGAGCCCCATACTCTGTGGGAGCATTCCCTTTATTCCCCACGACTCCACAGCCCAGGCAGCTTTTCCTTTGGGCCAGAAGCTGAACAGTCCCACTTCCCATCCCATAAAGAGCTGGTGAGACAGGCACTGAAGGGGCTGATGTAGGGATTGCAGCCCTGCTAAGGGTACCTCCGAGGATGGTTATGGTTCCGCATGAAAAAAAATATGTTTTCCCACGTGTACTTTATTTTTGAAGTGAAGTAATTACATCAAAACAAATGTGTGCTCAAAGAAGCTTACAGCTGTGAAATTAGGCACCCATAATCTATGAAATGCCAAAATCAAGATTGCCTAAAGCAAGTGTAATGCAGCTCTGTGCTCATTGCACTGATCCCAACAGCCCCCACACTGCCTACTAATCTTCTCTTTTTCTTTTTCTTTTTCTTTTTCTTTCTTTTTTTCTTTTTCTTTTTCTTTTTCTTTTTCTTTGTCTTTTTCTTTTTCTTTTTCTTTTTCTTTTTCTTTTTCTTTTTCTTTTTCTTTTTCTTTTTCTTTTTCTTTTTCTTTTTCTTTTTCTTTTTCTTTTTCTTTTTTTTCCTGTGGAATATTCCAAGCCGGGAAGGGACCTACAGGGATGGTCAGTTCCTCTGGCCTCACGCCTACAGGCTCAGCTCCTTGGCAGGATGGATTCATTCCCTTGTCAGATCCAGGGAGATGGTGCTCGGACCCCAGCCCATGGCCCGCAGGCAGCCCCACGCTGCGAGCTGAGCAGGCAGCACAGCTCGGGCTCACCCGGGGGCTTCCTTCCCCTCTCTCTGCACACAGCCTGGAGCAGCAGCTGCGATGCGGCCACCGCAGAGCTGTTTGGCAAAGCTGCCTGTTAGAGCCTGGGCCGGCTCCAGAGCCGGCTGCCAGCCCTGACCCCAGTGTCACACATTGTCCCGGGGGCTGTGCCACCATCTCCGAGCAGTCCCCATCCCCACCGGGGGCTGCGCTGTCCCTGCTTCCCAGGAGAGCACAGGCATCGCTGGAAAGGAGAAGAGGCCGGGGGCATCGCTTTGGTCTGGACTGAGAATGGGCTCCCCAGAAAATAAGTGTGAAGTTGCAGGGGGAAGAGAGGGCAAGGAAGCTCTTTCCAGCAGCGTGCAAACGTGCTGCTGGTCTCCCTAATTAGACCTCCCAGTACCGACTGTCTTTTTGCAGGGAAAAGCCCTGGGGGCCAAGCTGCCCAGCGTCATGCTGGACCAGAGCAGAATTCAGCTGTTCACCTGAATCCTCGGGTCTGGAAAGGTATCAGGGATGCTTTTACAGCCTGGCTGTGCCAGCAGTCCCTGGGCAGCTGGGGCTCCCACCAGACCCAGGCTGAGCAAGGGCTGCAGAGGGGAGCAGCAAGGATGCTCCCAGGGCAGGGGAAGAGGAATTGTTGGTTTATCTGTTTAGTCTGTGAGGGCTTTCCTCTGACAGAGAGCCCTGCCCGTGCTGTGCTCACCACCCTGAGCAGAACCAGGTGCCTGTGATGGGCTGTCAGAGCAGGAGAGCCACTGAATTGAGAAGTCGATGTGATTTTTGCACTGATACCTCACTAGAAAATGCCAACAATCAAACAGGAGCGTGGGGGAAGGGGTGCTTGGTGCTCGTTCCCTGAAGTGCCAAAGGGTTAAGCAGTGGAGACTGCAGGGACACACAGCCCTCTGCCATTTGGCTGCCAAACCCTTCATAGGTATGTTACCACCACCTCCCAAACCATAAAACCACCCAGAGGGGCACCATCAGCACAAGGCTGTGGCCACCACTGCTGCATCTCCATTGGCTTTCTCAGCTTTGACCCAGGGAAAAATGAGACTCAGGTTTTTTCTATCCATTGCTTCATCTCCTTTAGGAGTAAGAAGACAAGTCTATAGCACCAGCCCAAGGAAATCATTAATGATCTTTCGTTTTTAAGCAACCAGCTCCAGTGCTCACCAGAGCAGGCTCGCCTCCTATTTGTGACTGTCCTGCTGCCTCTGTTGTCAAACACCGTTGTTTTATAACAACATTCATGTTGAAGTGGGTTATTATTGGGTTGACTACCCCTTGGGGTGTAATGAAAAGCTTTCATTAATGCTCAGGGCAGGAGGGCTAACGACTTCTTTATAAAAAATCCGTGCTAATTGCCAATAACTATTTTATTGAATGAGTCTCATAGAGATAATTTTGACTGGGTTTTGATTTCCCTCTCATATTGTAACGCTTAAACTGCACAGCCCAAAGAAGCTGGGAACAGCTAGGTTATCCAGATGAGCACGGGGAGGAAACCCCACCATTACAAAGACCACTGGACCATGCCAGCCTGTGCTCAGTTCACTGCTCGAGCCTGCTGTGGTGCTGGCCAGGGTTTTATGGGTCTCATACCATCCTGCTGCCTCACTCTTCCCCCAGGCAGGTGGAGAGCTGTTCTCCCTTCTCCCCCGAGGCACAGCATTGATTCTGGCAGAGCAGAGGGAATGCACCAGGCTCGGGCAGGTTCCCTGCAGAGCTGAATTCCACCTCCCCTGCAGGAACAAGGCAGCCCCTGGCCCTGCAAGGACCAGGAGTGCATGAAGGCAAAAGGGGTAGCACCCAGCAATAGCCCATGGGGTCAGTGCACCATTTCCCATACGTGGGAGGAAGGCTCATTCACTTAAACTTTGGGTGACACTGCACCCCAGGATGAAGAAAATTCTGGATAATCATTTGCTTGCTTTTATTTACAAATAACTGCAGGGCTGAAGATACTAAAAAATCAACATAAGCACTGACCAAGTCCTTTTAGTTCTTTTGAGGAAGCAATAATTTACTACTATTAAAAGCAAATCCCACAGAAGTACAGTCAGGCTGTGGGAGGCAGAGTAGGAAACCACCAGGGTCCAAATGCTCCTGCAAAGCCTCAGGAGGTGCCATGGGTTGATGCTGGCCACGAATGTCACTGGATGTGCACTGCAGCAGCTCCTAGCAGTCTGGCACTTACAGACTCCCACAAAAGGCTGCTCTCACCACCCAGGGGATGAAAGAGGTTTCCTGGCAGGCCATAGTCCCCTCCAGACCAGACCTCAGACCTGCAGACCTCAGCTGCTGAGCCTACTTACCTTGGAGCTACTGTCAGACACACCGTCAGATGGAACTACCCATTTCCAACCCCTCTGACTGGAGAAAAATGATTTTTGTGGGGTTTTTTTGTGGGGTTTTTTTCCTCTTTTTTCTTCTATCCCACCCCAGCAGTTCTCCCATGGGGCATCAGTCTTCTCTCACTTCATGTTTTCTGATTCTCTACTCAGGAAGATAAAGCACAAAACCTATGTCCTCCATGCAAGCCAGAAAGCTGTCTTTCCCCCAGAAATCAGAGTTTTAAAAATATTAATGTTTTTTAACTTGGTTGAATGATCCCCATTTAAGGAACAGATAGGGCTTTCAGAAATTACTTTTCTCAGTGCTCTGAGAGGTTTTGAGAGAGCTGGACTAACAAAAAGTTGGTCACTTGGCGCTTTCTGAAAGCATTCTGGAAATACTTCGCGGGGTTGCCTGGAATCTACTGCTTCTGTCTTTGGCTAAGACACTGAGTAGGGTGAATAAAAAATAGCATTCAGGGGATTTAGTAGTTGCTTTGGGAATGTTTGGAGTTGCACTGTTGCATAGTGCACCAGGGATAGAATCACAGATTTACAGAAAGGTTTGGACTGGAAGGGACCATAAAAATCATCTTGTTCCAAACCCTGCCCTGGATGAGGCTGCCCAGGGCCCCATCCCAACCTGGCCTGGGTGTTTTGTGTCTGCAATTTACACTTATTGATCACAGGGAGGACCACAATCTAAAATAAGTCCTCGGTGTCACCTACAGACAGCTCCAGACACCAAAAATAACCACACTGCAGCTACCAGGGAACAGAACAGACTCCAGAGCTTGAGGACTTGCTGTCTCAGCACAGCTTGCTTTTAATGAGCTTGCACATACCAAATATATCCAGTCACACCGGACAAAGCTGAAATGACTTTTGAGTAAAATGTTCGCTGCTTGCAACAGGAACAGGTGCAATGACAAGAAAAAGGCAAAAGCAACAGCTTTTCTTCAAGATCAGGCCAAGCTGGCAAAAACAGCTTGCAGAAAGCTGACCACACTTTACATGTTTGGAGCCCAAAATACTTCTACTTAAAAAATAAAGAAGTGTCATTTCTATGTCAGATCATGGGGGTTTTTATTTTTATGATACAGGTTCATACTGAAGCAGGCCTCCCTCAGCCCTGGCAGAAGTCTGACACCCTGATCAATCCTTCCCCTCCTGTGGGATGTCAGGTGTTTCATGCAAGGGGCTTGGCTGGCAGCAAATTGATTTCCTACCCTTAAAATTATCTTCATCAGCAATGAGCCATTGAAGTCAAGGGAGCAGCCACAGAGGACAAAATCATCTTAGGGGCTGCACTGTGTCCTCCAAGGAGCAGCAGCCTGAACTCCTGCAGGCAAAGCCAGTCTCTTCTGCAGCCGTGCTCACCCAAGGATGGCAGCAGCCAGCAATGCCTCCACAGAGCTACCACAGTTCACTGTGAAACATCACCTTCACAGCAGCATACTGTCCTCTCAGCAGGGCTCAGGGCTGTCCTCCTCAGCAGAAACAAGCCCTGGGAGGCAGCTCAGGACAGGACACACATCAGCTAAGGCTGCTGGTCCACGTTACACCCAAACCAAGCTGACACCAAGGCAAGGTGGTGTCCCTTCTTCCTCCTCCCAGAGTTCCACTTCATCTGTTGTTATGATTTTGAGGGACATTTGGCAGTGCTGGGGTAACCATTGGACTGATCTAAGAGATCTTTAGCATCCTAAATGATCCTATGATGCCCACTCTCCTTGAGCCCCAGCCATGCCCCGTTCCTCCCACCCCTCCTGGGACTTACCTGGCTGCCCCATCCTCTGCTCTCACTCCCACACCTGCCCACCCTTCTTTGGCCCAGCTGGCTCAGTAACTGCACAGAACACAACTTGCTCAGGGAGGGATCAGGCAGCCAGAGGCAGCCCGGAGCAGCAGGAGCCCGACTCCTCTGCTGCTGGTTCAGTTCAGAGCAGAGGGAGCAGAGGGACAGCAGCCCCTGAGGCAAAGACCTCTGGTACCTGTGGCAGCTTCACCTCTGGAAGGAAAATCCTGCACATCTGTGCCCGGCTGACTCTGGCTCCGTTTCCTACATCAACTGCCCCACTTCCCCCTGCAGGAGGGAGGAAGGGAAGGGAGCGTGGGGATGCTCCAGCCGGGGCAGGGGGTGCCGCGGTGCCAGCCAGAGCAGCCTGTGTGGTCCCAGCCCCAGCCAGGGGGATTTCCCCAGGGAAGCCCCTGGCAGCTCCTTCACCAGCCCGATCCTCTTCAGGGAAGCTGCCAAGAGCCCAATTAACACACCTACCCCAGAAAAGCAGGAGCGGTGCTGCGCTGAGGGAAACAATCGACCACACACTGAAGGGCTCTGCTGAATGGCCTTTACTCGGCGCTCACGCCTCAAAGCTGAGCACATGGTTTCCTGAATGGGGACAGGCACGTTTGGGGGCCTGCTGACCTGTCACCCAACATCAGCATCTTCAAAAGGAACAGCTCTTGGCACAAACAGCTCTTTCTTTCAGGAAAATGAAAAGGAAAGGGGAAAAAAAAGAAAAAAAAAAAGAAAAAAAAGAAAGAAAACCAAGGATAGGCTGATGCTTTTCCACTCCGGAAGGTCACTGGCGGCTCCTGAAGGAGGAGGCAGCAGCAGCCTCACCCACCTCCCTCCCCTCCGTGGGGCAAGGGGAGACCTGCCCGGGAGTGAATAAGGGAGGGAAACTGGGGCAGCTGGTGGGCCAGTTCTTTCTGGTATGGAAAAGCACTGCTCTGTGAACATCCTGTGCCCGCAGGAGAAGGGCACCACCCCAGCATCGTGTAGCCCCAGCAACCGAGCGAGCGGCTGGGACTGTTCTTAAGCCCTCAGAGGAGACTGCAAATGTGAGTGCTGTGACCTGCCGAGTGCCTTTGTCCCCAGCACAGTCCTGCTTGGCTGCCCAGCACAGATGCAGGACCTGTACTGGCATCTCCACCTTTAAAGATGGGTCGCTCCCTTACGGCAGACGTTTTGCTGAGGGCAGATTTAAATTCGGGGACCAGCTTCCTCTTCTATTTGTGAAGCTCTTTTTCCTTCTCTGGAACTGCTCTCTGAAGAAAGCCAAAGGGGATGCTTCTGGGATTTTTAAGACATGCTGGCACGTTTTTGCCCGTGTGGCTGTGAACCCTTTCAGAGCTGTGGGTGGGAGTGCACGGACCATGCCAGCACCACTCCGAGGTTCACCAGGAGCTGATGCTGGAGGCACCAGGCAGGACAGACCCCCCCGGGCAGGGGGGCACTGTGGCACTGATGGATGGACACACAGACAGAGGAGGGACTGGAACTCCAGCAGCTGCACAGCTCCTCCACAGCCAGAAGGCTCCAGGACTTCTCAAAGTCTCCCTCTCTATCCACACTGCCAGGCTAAGGGCTTGGCCCAAAATTCCCAGGTTTAAACCTTCATGGGTTTTCCGTCAGATCTGTGACGTTTCACTTGTTCAAGTGAGAAAGAGATAACTGCCTGCCTTTCCACAAGCCACCCCCCCAACCCCAAAGCTCTCTTCTCCCTTTTCTCACCAAAATCAAGACAGGAATGCTTAATGCCAAAATCACTAAGGATGGGATAATTAAACACCGCAGATTTTTAACAGTCACAAGAAGAAAAACTGCCATGCAAAGGGTGTGTATTTGTCACACGGTGAAACCAGCTGTGGAAGGTTTTTCTAGGAGTTTTGAAACAATTTCAGCTCTTTCTCCTGTCTTTTTTTTTTTCTCCTTTCTTTCCCACCCCCCCAACCCCCCTTTCCCAGTGTAGTAACATTTTTCTGTCACAAGCAAATTAGCTGTTAAAAAATGCATAAAGACACATCACACCAAGCTGTGCCCGGGTGTTTCACGTTCACTTCCCTCCTCCCAAAAAAAGAGTTTTCATATAACTAAAGAACGAGAAAGAAGCAGCTAGAAATCTGTAATGGTTCCATTTATTAATACGTATATCACAAATACTCACAATATCAATGCATTCTCGTTGGCATGCTAGACAGAGGCATTATTAAAAAAGTCCTATTTTTTTTAAAAAGGTTTTAAACTTTTGCTTTCCCCCAAAAATATTTCATATGCCTGGTTTTTTTTTTTTGTGATTTTTTTTTT
>VZTR01022063.1:126909-188876 GCA_013400775.1 Chaetops frenatus | reverse complement strand
GGAGAAACAAAAAACTCTTTCATCTTATAAAAAGAAAGAAAAAAAAAAAAGAAAGAACAGGAAAAAAAGGTATGAAGGCCGCAGTACAGCACAGTTCAATTAGTTCATAGCTACGTAATAAAAATAAAGGGAGCAAAAATTTCTGCCTTCACAGTAAGCAACAACACAGCTTAATAACAGTATTACACAGGATCAGGTTCCGAGGCAAAATGCACTAGACAAAGCCTACCGGGATACGCACTAGGCATACAACACTGAGTAAGAATCAAAGATGTAGAAGAACATCAGGAATAACAGTTCCCTTCAAGCACAACGTTTTAACATCATTTTCAAGTATCTTTATGTTATGTCACCGATTCCTTTGTTTTTGGGGAAAGGGGCACAGGCGCAGGGAAGAGGGAAAGGATGGAAAACCTTAGTAAAGCAATAAACAAAACAAGAAATTAAGGTAAAACCAAAAAGAATATATATTTCATATACCGGTCTATATGAACGTGTGCAACACTTATTAACCATGGTGAAAGGCTAATTACGCCCTCCAGTCACTACATGCACAGCCCGATCAATGCTGTTAATGAGTTACCTTTGTTAACTTACGATGCAACTACTGTGTGACCAAGAACATACAGACGGTGCCGCCCCAGGCCGAGCCGCGGGGCTGGGGTGCGGCTCCGGGGGCCCGGGGTGGGGGACCCGGCCGCTCTCTGGGGGCACCGTGGAACTTCACAGGATGGGACACTACGCATGGGACAGTTCGGGAGTGGGGTGCGAGTGTTGCGCGCACGGGCTTGCTCGTGGGGGTGTGCGTGCGTGCGAGAGACAGTGTGTGCTATAACATTCATGTCAGTCTTCCTCCAATTCTGCAGCTCCTGCTCTTCACACAGGCTCTGGACTTCACACTCCCTGAAAGACTGGACAGCGGGGAGGGTAAGAGAAATACAACCAAACCACAAAGCAGCAAGCGGGTCGCTTTGGTGGCGAACGGTGTTCGCAGCAGGTGTTTTGCTCTCTTCAAGGAAACTAAAACGATGCCATTCAATGCTGCATTTCANCCAACCACACACAATATTGGGATGAAAATCCCAAAGCAAAGAAGCCCGCGGGAAGGCTTAATTCTCAGTGAACACGCTCAGAATGTAAAACTTGCTCGCTGTCTTCAGCAGAAGCAGCACAGCCACACCAGCACACCAAGGCTTTTACAGCGTTACCACCTGGAAATCGGGAGAAGCTCACCTTGTTACACCATCTCGTACTGGTTAGCAGTAATAAACCGGGACAGACAGCACGCCAGCAGCATCCCGATCAACTGTTCCAGACAAGACACAGACAGAAAAGAATTTAAGTTAAATTACATCAATGGAGAGCATTGGTAAACGGGTATTTCATGTTCTGGAGTTACTATGCACAACGTATTTATGCCCTATTTTAAGGACTGCTCTAATCAGAAATACAGCATTAAAATCTGTCATCTTTCTTTGTCAGCTCTTCCTCTTGATTTTTAACATTTGTTTGACAGGCAGCATGCCTTTTTGGTATTTTTCAATCCTGTTGTCAATGCCTGGCTGAGCCAGATGTGGATGAATAAACTGCTGGGGGTATCAGCATGTTACAGGCTGTGTTTCACCTGCAAGCTTCACCTGGGTCCCTCACAACCACCCACCAGCCCTGAGAGCTGGTGCCTTTAACTTCTTTATCACTGTGCCAGGGAAAAGCTTCCTGATGTTCCAGAGTAGTTATGTTCCCTTTACAAGTGATGCAGCACTGTAGAAATGAGCGCTGTAAATCTAGAAATAATTTTTTAAGAAGTCATTCACTATTGCCTTGGCTGTCACTCAGATTATTGAAAACAGATTCCAGGCTTCCACTCATCAATAAGTACTCACTCTTTTCAATGTTTTGTCTACTGCAGTTTCTTAGTGCTTCCTGCAGGTGCCAACAGTGTTAATATGCTGTAAATAATTCAACCTCGCTCTCTCATTGGGGTTGGTCAATTAATTAACTCCTGAGCATATCCAGATGTTACAGCTCATCTCTGGCTAAGAAGTCGAGGCTGCAAGGTTGTGTCTGTGATGGACAAGGCTTCCCTAGACCTGGCTCCCAGCAAGGGCTGTCCCAGTGCCTCCAGCTGTGCCCCCATACCCCATCTCTGCCTGTGTCCTGCTGCTGTGGGCAGAGCACATGGAGAGGGGGATCACAACCTTCTGGCAGCAGCAGAGCTCCCTCAGAGCCTGCAGAAAATACACAGGTATGACTGGCTGGCTGCTCATCCAACCTGGCCCCTCCTATTCCACTCCTGGGGAATCCCTTCCCCCAGACCAGGCAGTGCTCCCTGTCACCACACTCATCACCAAAATACACATCTGGGCCAGGAAACTGCTGGATTTGGCCTGGCATCAGCCCAGAGCGAGGCCAAGCCCGGGTAACTCAAATCTGGATAAACTGTTTCCTGTCTCTAAGATGTCACAGTCCTTGTCAGGCCATGCCTCTTTTGCCAGAAATTTGCTCCGTTTCCTGCTTCAGCATCCACCAGAGCTGTTCTGGGAATTTCAGAAGGGCACAGAGTCACACTTAAAAGCAGGCTGAACCCTCCTGTTCTCCACATGGACCCCCTGATTCTGGCACCAAGGATGGCACTGCCTTGGTTCTAACTAGATGTGGGGCAGAGGTACCACCTCCTGACCAACCTGCAACAAAAACCAAAGCTACCAGGGTCCAGGGGCTGTGCTGGAGCCAAAAGAGATGTGGGTGGTGAAAACCCTCCTCAGCTCTGAAAATCTCACTTGATACCAAGAAGGCATTTTAGCCATTTTGTTGCCTTTTTTACTTATCACTGGGAGGATGATTTAATCAACTGCTGAAGGTGTTCCTGAAAACCACCCACATTTTACAGGTTACACAACAATCCTGCAGCTGACTCACACAGTTTCTTTAGTTCAGTCCCATTCTGGAGAATGAGATTTCTGTTTTGGACAGAGCTATGTATTTCTCCATGCTCTCACAAGCCAAATAGAGTGAGTGCCTCTGGGTAGCCCTGTCCCACTCCTTCGCTGTCATTTCTGTGTTTGTGGTCACTTCCAGTCTTTCTTCACCTTCCTTGGCTTCTCTGCTTTATTGCATTTTTCAGTAACATGAACTTCGCAGCGTATTCCATCCAAATTATTTTCCCTGAGCAAATTCCAGCCCAGACCCATATCAATTCCTCTCTCATCCTATAATGGCCAAGAATGTAAGTACATTGAAGCTGTTTGTTTCTTTTTCTCCATCACAAACACACAGATTATGGCTGCTGCTGTTCTCAACCACAATCCCCTGCTTGTGTCAGGTTTACAAGGGGAAAGATGCTGCAGCCTCTGCAAATAGGAAGCCACAGGTTTTTCTTTCCCCCTTCAGCTGGAGCAGACTTGCCCAGATACCTTTAATTAGGGATTCTTCTGTGCGGGCTGCAACTCTAATACAGTGTGTCTAAACTTTGGTGCACCTGCAGGCCTGTAATGGTGTTTTGTTTTACTCAACTCATGCCTAAGACAAATGGCAGGTTACTCCTGAATGTATCTTCACGATCTTTGGCCCCCTTATTGATTCTTGGCTCTGACCTCAGGCTGGTTTAGGCATTTAAGTGGTTATAGTGACATAATATTTAACTCTCTATTTCAAAAATAATGGCATGCATACAAAGGCATTGCATGCACATTTTATTCAGCATTTCTAAGTATTACCAGCACACAGCAGAGCTATAATAACTATTCTAGAAATTCCTTGAATGCATATAAACACGTGTTTTTCAATGTGTTGACTTCCACACTGAACCAGAAGAGCACTGCTCCTCCTGTAGCCAACGAGAGGCAATATTGTACTGAGCTGCTGAATCTTCTCCATGGTGCTCTTTCAGTACAGGCATAACTACAGTCCTCTGCATTTAAGTCAGGCTAGAGGCTCCCAGACTGTGCAGCACAAATGAGCACTCTGCACCCTGCCTTGCTCTCTGCATTTGTTCCATCACTTGCCTTCTCTGCTCTCCAGGCAGGAGGAAGATCCTTATCCTATTGTGCACCGGGTCCCTGCAGCTCCTTTGAAAAACCAGAGGAATTGGCATTAAAGGATTCCCACAAAGAAACTGCTGCTGGGACCTGCATTCATTTCCCTGCACTCCCATTGCCTCTCAAATGCACCATCTCAACTTTCATCCACTTATTCATTTATTTGATTTTACTATCTTGATTTTTGAGTGCTAAGATGTCACACTTGGTTCTGCATTCGTGTTCTCTTTTACTTTTTTCCTTTCCTCCCTTTTTTTCTAAGATTATCTTGGTCTTCTGAGCTATTATATAGAAAACAGAGAGTTTTCCATACTCTGGTCTTGCCACAGGAAACCTGAAAATGCTGACAAATTCTTTGGTTCAGACAACTGGGAAACCCACACCCCTCAGGGTGTGTCTCCTGTACTACCATGCTGCTGGCCACAGGTCATTCCAGCAAGCAGAATACAGTGAATTTCTCATGCTTTCTAGGATTAATCTCAGGCACATCTTCATTCTGCCCACTGAAAATCGTCCACAGCAGATTTTGTAGCAGTTTTATCCCTACTGTACACATAATAACTGGCTTTTTAATACACTTATTCTGTAGGAGTTACCACTGACTGGAAGCTGTTCTGCATGGCATATTTATTACACCTTATTATACTGAAGAGAAAGAAACTGAATTGCAATTTGAATTTCCATTTTATTTTGGGTTTTGGTACCGTCATCATTTTTAATTCCTTGTGAGGATTTCTATAAATAGAAATGTGTTGAACTAACTTGGAATTCATCAGCACACATCAGGTGAGCTAAAACTGGGGGGAGGTTAATCCATCAGGAATAATTTTTTAGCTCAATACCTTGTCATATTCTTAAAATGCAGATCTCCAAGCGTGCAGGTTCTCTGGCTCCATTTCAAAAGAGAGAATTTTCTATGTCACATGTCACTTATTTGACTCAGCCTCCTGTGCCACGGTGTGCCTCTGGCACAGGTCCGACCTCCACGCTGAATCCACAGTGATCAGTCTTTAGAAACAGCCCAGTCTTGGTCCAGATTTCAAGTCACATATTGGATGCTGATGTGGATTCCACTCCCTAACCCCTGAGCAAGTCCCAGCCTCCCCGTGCCCAGGGAGGAGTTGTAGCAGACAAGGTGGGTGATGGCTGCACCACAGCTGTGTCCTCGTTCAGGCACAGCCACTGACATTAATGCTGACAGCAGAGAGGGCAGGTGCAGGTTGCACAGTCCAGAGGGTCTGTGGCTGCATGGAAACGTACCTGGGAATGATGGGACCTGCCTATGCCCAACAACTGGTTTGGAACATGTGGAGAGCACCTGATTTCCAGTCCTGCAGCACAAAGGGAATAATGTGGCCTGGACACTGCACTGAGTCTCCCCTATTCACAATCTATAAACCCCTCCAGACAGTGTCTCTTGCATTCCTTAAACCAATGCCTGCACTGTAGTTTGATCTAGGCACAGCTCTCCATCATCTATGCAGCTTGCATAATTTTATTCTCTGTTGGGCACAACACAGGAATCATTTTTCTGCTCCGAAGAGCACCTGCTAAATGGAAATTATTCCAGCTGGAAGTCAGCATTGGCATCCAAGTCCAAAAACAATCCAATTTTATTTTACTGTTATTATTTCAAACCCGAGGAGCAGAACAGACAAGGTCAGCAACACAGTGGTTCTTACAAAAACTCTTGACTCTGATGGGGAGGTCTGTGCCAGGCCTGTAAGATTTGCAATGCCATTACATCAACTTGCCCTATTTCTGGGCATCAGCACATTCCCCATGCTAGTCAACACCTAACAAATCAGGTGAAGGAAAGGCCCTTGAGCATGCTTTACTCTAGAAGAGCAGCATGATTTAATTTGTCTTTTATTCACATTAAACCTGTTCTCAGTAGGAACAGTGAAACCCTGCCTACAGCTGGAGCCCTGCCTGGCACTACTGCCAGCCATATTAACCTGAAATCAATTTGTAAACACTGTCCCTAATTGGGCCCAGCCAAACAGATTAGGCAGTAAATTACAACTGGCCACCTTCTATTCTTCACAGCTCAAAAGAGCTGCATTTTTCTCCTCTGCAGCCTCTCTCTTCTCCTTTTTACACATTTGCTAACACCTCAAACAGCTGGGAATGTCCTTGCAGTGCCAGAGCCCAGTGCCTGCACTGGGGAGTGACATCCCCACCTGGCAGCAGGGCTCATGGTGCCACCAACACCCCATCAGAACACACCTTGTTTTTCCTCTCAGTCACAGGGACAAAGTGCCTTGCAGCCCGTGCTGCCTGCAGCCTGCCATGAAACACTCATTAAAGGCTTTCAGGCAGTGCTGGTCCTGACTTTTTCCCCCAGCAGTGTATTTTACAATCCTATTCAATCGTTTTTCTTTTGGATAGCTTTACACAAGGCATTTAAAAAGATGCTTTACAGCCTTCTGGCTACCTAGAACTCAAACTGAAACCCGAGCTTGGTATCCTATAACAGTAATATCCATAGCCATAATCAAGGCTGGAGAAGAATATCAATGCTGTGATCATTTACAAGAACTAGAATAACCCATTACAAAAAAAACCTGACCTCCCCTCATCCATGCACAAACAGCTCCAGACTGCTCACCTTTCCTGGATCCCAAAAACCCGACATGCAGGAAACATGCTCTGGGCAGCTGCTGTTGTGACAAACCAACATTTCCACCCACACCAAACCACGGGCTCCTCACATCCAACACCTTGGCTACAGGGCATGAGGCTTCCAGATAAGCCCAAGGCAGGGCAGCCAGCCAGCCTGAGCCCAGACAATTTTGGGGCTCCCTCAGGTTGTGTGTATGCTGATGGAGAGGATGTGGGGGCCATTTTCCACACGGCTTGGGGACAGTTTGGAATTGTGCAAATTTCCTTCTCTCTCATTTTTGAGCGTTTCCAGTAGAGTTCTTGCCATCCCATGGGATGTGACTGGTATACAGGAGCATCTTTTTGAAAGATGCAGGTGTTTTCCTGCCCCTTCTTGAGCAGAACAATCTGACCAGGCCTATGCTTTCCCCAGTTCCTGCCTACATAAAGGCCATTTGAATATCACGAAGCACAAAACCCCTTCTCAGCTCTCCTCTTGTCATCCTCCTGCCATGCTCCTTTTGGGGCAGACAAGGAGTTGGTTTAACAATCTGATTTTGGTAGACTTAACATTTCTCAGTGTTCAGTGCTCAAGGGAAAATAAATAAATTGGTCACGATGTGTCCCCTCTGGGCTCCAGGTCCAGGATGGGGAGGCCTGAAAGCTGCACTAATTTGAATTCTTGAGTCCTTTATGAACAAATAAGAGTACTTAGAAGATAGAAGCCTACCCAAACAATGGATAAGCTATTTGTCTTCTTAGCTGTTTATGCTCCATTTAAGCCAATGTTTTATTGGGTTAACCTCTATTTGACCCTGTGGAGGGACAAGTTGTTTTCCTTGAGCTAGTCATTAGCTCAACTGTAACTGATATTCCCAAGGAGAAACTTCATTTAAGTTGAAAAAAAGAAAATCAATGAACAGATGACCTCAGGACTAATGAGCATGCTGAGTTCAGTCCCTTTCCATAATCCTTCCTTCCTTGAAGTCCAGGTAAAGATAAAGAGGGGAAAAGAAAAGGGGGGAAGGGGAGTGTTTATGCACTTACCTGTGAGAATGCAATCCCAAAAGCCACTCCAGCTATGATTCCCATATTTGTCTCCATAAAACTGGTCACCAAGTCATAACAGCCCTGGAAAACAAACATCATCATTCCTTGTACTGACCTTCCCTCCCATTAATGCATACATACAAATTTCTCATTTAAAATGAACTTTGGCTAGACAATATTTCTGCTGTAATTTCCAATAATGTCACCTTTTTTTAAAATAGCAATTCAGAGTGAATGATGTGGGGTGGTGGCAAAAACCAGTTCCTTTTAGAAACAAATGCATTTCATTATTTTTAAAAGCTAAATGTGATGCTGCACTCATTTTTATGAGTCTTTTTAAAGCAAGTCAGTTAAAAAGCAATACAGCTTTGACCTGAAACCAAACCAGTAACAATACACCAACATTATAATACAATACAGATGTCAAAAATGAATAAATGATGCTGATTTCCTAATGCTCTAGATATTTAATAAAATGTCCCTTAAGGCATTCTGATTGCCTTTACCCATCAAAGGACACCAGGCAAGGCACTGAACAGCATGTAACTTTACACCATGTAACAAAGTTATCAAGGGTTTTGTATGAATTTTCTTGGTTCATTTGCCCTCGGACATAAAATTCCCTTTCCTGCTCCCCAAACTGAATTTTCTCTCTGCTGACTTGCTTTCTCAGGCCTCAATTCACAGCCCACACTGGGGCCAAAGGATTAATTTACAATAGTTGCCCTTCCCTTGGATAGACTTTTTTGAGATATTCCCTCTCAGTACAATAATGTTTGCCAAGTTCCTTCCCTCACCTATTTGATCCCTCAAAAAAGCATTTGAAACTATCTTTCCTAGTCTGTGGTGCCTAAATTAATCTAAGCAAGTGACTTGATATGCGAAAAAAAAAAAAATAAAGGTAGCATCTATTTCTTCTTTCCTTATAACCCCATCTGTCCCCACAATCCAAAGTCACTGCTCAGCATCTTTTGCCACCTTCCTCAAATGACCAGCACTCTGCCTTAAGGCCAGTCCTGAGGAGTTTTATACATTCTAACTTTATTCACTTCATCAGAAGTTGGAAAACTCAGAAATAACAGTGAGTTGCCTTTCCCAGTTTGGACTCCTGTCCCATAAATGAGAAGTGTCTCCACATTTGACCTTCATCCACACACCCCTCATTCTGAAAGCATGGTAGGAATTCTTTATGACCTTGGAGCATCAGGTGCTTGTAAAAAATAGCAGCAAGAAGGACAAACAGTGTCCTTTATTAGAGACAGGCCATTCATTAAATAAATGGTACCATTTCTTTAACTTCTTTTATAACATCACAAGACATTTAATCCTGAGAGCAATGAAGTGCTGAACCTAACAGTAGCTGAACCTAATAGGCCTGATTAATTTCTGAAATGTTTATGTGTACATATTAACTATGTTTTACCACAATGTACAGTAAGTCTGATTCAAGCCTGCTTATTTAACCCATCAAGCAACTATAGTTTGCATGTCTTACATGTTATTCAGTGAGATTAGATTTCTCAAGCAGTATTTTCATTCTGTCTTACATGGTTTGCTGGTGCCCCAGCTCTTCTGAAATCTATTCTGTTGAAGAGCCTTCATGAGATGCAACACCAAAGCAGAGTGGTAATTTGAGGGAGACAGAAGATCTTGTTAACAAAACATGCAATGGCAGAGTTTTGATCCCTCTCCTCACTTGAAGAAACTGCTTTCCCAAGCCACAATAATCTGTTTACTGAAGTACATTGTTTACATATGGCTTAATGGCTCAGTCCTTACTGTGCATGGACTGAGAGTGCAAGCAGCACCCACGAGCTGCATTACAGTGTGCATTCACAAGTGTGTGAAGCACTGTGTGAGCACCTCTGGGTGCTGATCCAGAGATCCAGAGCACAGGAGGGATAGTTTACAAAGGATCTGATCTTTCTTGCATCCATGCATCTGTTCCTTTCTTAAGATTTTAGAGAGAAATAGTTCTTGAGGTTTCTTGGTAAAGAACTGTGATTAAAAGCACTAGGTGAACATTAATTAGCTAATCCTAATGACGGCTCTTGAAGTTAGGTATTAGTGCAGTCTGACATGAAGAAACAGAGAGCCTAAATAATTAACCCAAGGTCACTAAGCAAGTTAGGGTGAGAATTGGCAAAGAAAATCCAGGAATGCTGTCTTTTAGCCCTGTAATTATATAATTAGCTTAATCCTCTTTGGTTAATTCACTATTAGTAGTCAGAAACTGCTAGTAATTTGATTAGCTCATAGAGAACTCGTCTTACTGATAGTATTGCAAGATCCACCAAAAGACATAATCCAAATATACTTGTCCACAGGCATGGTGAGAAGGGTCTTCCACAACATAGGCAATATATATTTTCCTTTTTCTCCAGCACACAGAGAGCAAAGGGCCTGTTTCCAAGACGAGCAAGGGGCTTGGGTCAGAGGCAATGGTGTTTGCTATCTATCTGAAGTGAAAGGATAGGGCCAAGCAACATTTCCTCCTTCTTGCTTTTTATCCCCATGCACCTTTCAGAAGCATCTCACTTTGCTCAAATGTCTGGGACAACTCCAAGATCTCACAACTGCTGAACAGAAATCTGCAACTTTTGATTATCAATGGCTCAGAAAATGAGACAAAACCACATGAACTTCCAAACATCCAAATTTCCTCTAGGTAATTAAATCAGGTAACTATTTCAACTATTTTCTGAGGAATCAGCAGTCCTTTTCAGTCAGGTGACTTGTGGATTTGACAGGAGAGCAAGGAGCAAGAATGGCTGGAAGTGTGCTACTAGCCCTGGACACTCATCCCTCAGTTGCTTCCTACAATTCAGCAAGCATCCTGTGCCAGAAGGAACTCAAAAGTGGTCAGAGATTTCCCTGAGACTGCAGGCAGAGCAAGCCTGGTAGTTGGGGGAAACAGCAGGTCAGTGATGGGAGTGCAGGTGGTACCTAAATGGTTATGCAGCCAGGAAAGCTTTAGAGTGCATGGCTGGCCTGAACTGCAGAGCTGGGACCTGCTGGTGGAACACCAGCCACACCAGAAAGCTTTCCTGCTGGGAGGAGGAGCAGAAGCAGGGGCTCAGGGTGAGCTGCCCAGGAGGCACCAAGCCTGTAGTGGGTGCTGGCTGTCCTGCACATGCCCTAGATCCACCCTGCCCTGCCTCTCACCTTCCTTCCACTTCTACAAAAACATCAAGTTAGTACAAGTTCACACAGAGCAGCTGAAGAGCGTGGCTCACCCTCTGTACTCATGCAAGATTACTCTGCTGGTGGGGACTGGCAGTTACTCAACCAATGGACACCAACATTCCACATATGTCTGCAACAAGTGGCTCTCATTAAACCATTGCAAAAAAAAAAAAAAAAAAGAAAAAGAAAAAGAAAAGCTTAGTGGAAATTAATCCTCTATGATCCCTTTTACAATACACGCCAGAAAATGTTGTCTATTTGACTGGATTCCAAAGATGTTGCAGGCTGTGCTCAGCCACCAGTCCAACCTTCTGAGTCACAGGTGACTGAGGTGAAAAAGACAGAAACAGAAGGGACAGAGGCATTTCCATACTTCCCCTGTTGTCTACTCAGGACTTCTATTTATTTTTGAAATAGATCTCTAAAGATAAAAACAGAAAAGAAAATAATCCTTAAGTCTGACTAAGCTATTCTAAGGTGCAACTTAGAATGGTGATTTGGCCACAATATCATTCCTCTTGCCAACAAACCGTTCCCTCTCTTGCAAATCTCAAGTGAGAAAAAATTGATGAGACACTAGCACTGGAAGCAATAACTTGTGTTGCACTTCTTCAGCACAGTGTCTAATGCACAGACACTGCATTATTTTCTCTTTATTCTTCCATTTCCTAGTGTTTTCTGTATTTTTATTCTCCAATTATTACTTTTCTTCCTCTTCTCCCAACCTGCCTTCTCAACCCTGTTTCTGTCTCCCCAACCTGCTCCTTCAGATGACCCCAGGGAAAGGGTCACTCTGGCTGTGCTGTGCTCACAGCCCCACACGTTCCAAGATTCACCACAAATGTACCCTCAAACCACGACACTTACTGCCTGTCACCTGTGTCTTCTCAGAACTGCTGCACCTGGGACTGCATTTGAGCAAGGCCAGCTCAAAGAGTAAGGAGCAAGTGCAGGGCCAAGCCCATCCTTACCATCGCTCCAGCCTTATTTGCACATTCCAAACCAACCGTTTGAAACGAAACGCAACTGCGAGCAGCCGTACACTCCACTGGGGTGCTGGATGGTGGCACAGCTGCCCCTGGCACAGTGTTACTGGTACCTTCTGGTTTACTTTAGTGGCAGCCACGGTCATGTTGCGCAGATCCTGAGTGTTACAGTCACTGGAGTTCATGCAACAGCTCGTAGGGATGCCGTGCTTGAAGAAGTAAGGGCTGGTGCTCCAGTTGGTGTAGCTCTGAATGCCACAGCAGCTCAGCTGGGAGGGATAAGAGGCAGGTTTGAGACGCACAAACAAACAAAACAGAATTAGAACTAGTACAGAATCATCACCGCCCACTTCATAAGGTCGTAATCAAAATAAAGACAGGGCGCCTCAAGCTTTGAAAAGCAGATACCACCCCTGCCCCATAAATTACAAAAGTATCAGGGATGTAATGTACAGAATATGGGAGCAGATGACCTACTGATACGTTATTTTCTGAGCAGAACTATTATTTGTAACATTTGACAAAGGTCCAGCCATAAACCCGTCTGTTAGGTTTTTTGTTTGTTTGTTTTCTTTACTTATTTATTTGATTAATGATGACCCTGTAAATTCAAGACTCAGAATTACATGTAACACGTACAGGTTCAAACTAGTACAAATCAATGAGGTGAAGCCTCTCTAACTCACCAAAATAATTTCTAGGACAATTCACTGAGCTGTGAATAGAAAGAGACCATATGTTCACAGGGTGTATCTGGGAAGTTGGCTAGAAAACTCTAAATTGGGAAGGATGTTCTGATTTAGATGCTAAGCTAGAAGACAGAGACTCAAAAATGTGGAGTATGTGCTGAATTTTCTGCATGGAAAGGGCTTACAAATGCAGTCCCTGTTAAAACAGAGCTATGAATGAAATGAACATTTTGCTATAACAGAACCACTGAAAAACTACTCAGAACCATTTAGTTTGGTCAACTCCAAGGAACCAGAAATTTAAAATACAGGTTAACATTATGCAAACAGACAATTTGAGCAGAATATACTCATTTTAGAGCACTGCAGTAATCTGCTAACCAGGAGAAGCCAGGTTGGAGTACAGTTTCAACCATGCTGAAGGGTCCAACATAACAGCTGCAATTTCTAACGGTCTAGAAGTCATCAATACAATTACACTGACATTTCAGCCATTCATCAAGTTACAATCATATGGAAAGTAAATTGGCTCACAGAATGTATTGCAAGCTGAAGGAATAGCTTCTTGCTATGGTAGAGCTTCCAGTGGGAATTTAAATGTGAATTTTATCACTCTGTGATGTAGTTGGTGGACTTGGTGTCTTGTGAGTGGCATCCCCAACTGGTTTGGCTGTGCTGTGGCATTTGCTCCTGCCCTGTGCCCTGCTGGAAGGCAAAGCAACCCCCACTGCCCTGCTACCACCCCTGAGGGTCAGAAAGGCTCTTCCACCAAGATCCTGCTCCATCCCTCCAGCACAGCTTTCACTGCTAACCTCAGCACTTTTCCACTCCATTTTCCTCTGGGAAAAATATACACAGTTTTTCTCCTTAACTCACTAGGTCTCCTTTGCCAGCATCTCACTGTACTTGTGAAGAGAAGCTTATCAGTGATACAGGACACAAGATTATAAAACCCTGTCTCATCCAGCTCAAATTTAAATAAATTTATAATCTTTTTGGCAAATTCCCTTTGGGACAAGGTGTGTTCTTTAGGAATAGAACTGCCCCCTAAACCTAATTCAAGATCTGAGACCAACAAGGAGCCAGTGGGACAAGCTCTGCATTTATCAGACAGCTTTTTCACTAAAATTTAGGCATCCTGGACAAGCATTTCAGCTGAAATACTTTTCCTTTACATCAGTTTTGCCAGCCTCTAATTTTGCTTGCAAAATATAGCTTGCAGATTGAGCCATCCAATCTTCAGGTTCTGGGGTCAAATCTGAATGTGTGCTCTCCCTGTTGACTAATTTTTGGTATCCAGTTTTAGACTTACACTTTCCTGTACATTATCCACTGCATGGCTCCGCTCATCGTTCTTGTTGTAATTCTGGATTGCTTCAGTGTATGTCCTAAGGAAAGTATCCTTGATCTGTGGGGGTGAGGGGAAAAAAAAAACAACAAACCAGCCCACGTGAGCAACAAGAAGCACAACATCTGAAGCAGTGTTTGCAGGAAGCAAATGCATTTCCAAATTTCCTAACAAGACACCCAAACTAGCCCCTCCCAGTTGTTTTTAAGGTTGTTTTCAGAGTTGGCAGAGCTCCCTCTTAACTGTCAGGAGTCATTAATTTTCCAGTGGGGTATCAGACATGGAAAGAAAAATACCTCAGAAAACTGATACGTTTAAAAAAAAAATTGTAAAATGACTTAACCTATCTACAAAATATTGTTTTATGCTTCTTCTCCCCAAATACTGTTCCAGCACTAAGTCTGAAGGAGACTGCAGGCTACTCCCTGCTCATGGATGCCAGGTGGGAGCCAAAGCTTGTGCAAACACCCTGGGGACACAAGCCAGTGGCACCAAAGGAAGACATGAACCCCCTGACCAGGCATCCCCAGCACCAAAGGGATTTGGGTAAGGAACAAGAGGTCCCTCAGCTGGAAGATGTCAGGCACATCATCAGGAATGGCATTTTGTCTGGGTGGGAAAGGGGCTGGGAAGCAGATGATGCAAGCAAGCCACATGGCTGTGGCCTTCACAGGAGACTGCCTCTCCCAAAGGGCAGCAGTCTGACACTGGGGCTGCTGCAGGTTAGCTGGGATGAAATGGGAATCCTCAGCCAGGTGGACAGGCATCTCAGGACCACATTAAAAACTATCCACCACTTGCAAAGGTGGACATGAGAAAACTCTATAGCAATGGACATGTCATGTCAAAAGAGGAGACTCAAAAACCAACTATTACAAAGAGAAGAGACAAGGAGGATCTCTGGGGTTGCTCTGGTTCAGCACCAGTGGCATGTAGGTCCATGCACTTACAGCCAGAGATAGACCTGATTACAGTGGATAAAGCAGAAGTGTTACTACAAATCTAGACCATCATGCTTTTTTAAAGCTTCTTCCTGTCCCAGTTTCCTACCTCACTCTACTTCTAATCTCTCCTTATTCCCAAAATAGAAATGANGATTTACAAAACAGTAAGTCTGGTCTGATGCAAAAGTTGTCTCTGCCTTATATAAACCAGCGTTTTGCCTGGCTGCAAAAGCTGTGTTTAAGAAAAGCATTTAATCTGTTTTGCAGCTCTCAGCATATGTAAAAGAGTAAAGATGGTGGACACACAAAACCTGATAGCTCCAGAGTAAATCATCAGGCAGCTGAGGGCAAGAGCTTTGGTTAAATCCCTTCACTTGGAATAGCATCAGTTTTTGAGAGCTGCACAAGTTCTTGCTGCACATCAGCCACATCCCTGGAGATGTGCTGGAGCTGCTGAGCTCAGCATCCCACACATTCTCCATGCTCCTGGGAACTTCCCAGCAGCTCCTGCCCAGGGAGGCACTGCCAGGTGCAAACTCAGCACACTTCCACCTACCTCGTGGCGAAAGACAAACCCTGAAATGCCAGCCACCAGCTCAGCCAGGAACACCAGGGACAAGAACATGGCATACTGAAAAGGCAGGAGGCAAGAGAAGTCAGAGCATGATAGGCTTTTGTCTCAGCACAGATATTATCACATAAAATATAACCTTCCCCTCTAGGCACCCTTCAAAGATGTTAAGAAACCAAAGGTCTTTTGGAGGAGATACACAGGTTATGACCTGAATGCAATATGTGTGTTTATACAACTCACAACTGATATACATTGCTTAATTACTGGCTTTTCTGACGTTTCTGTTCCCATGTATCTTAGCATTCTTATATAAATTAAAACACACTCACATGCCAGCGATGAATCCGAGCCACTCGGGTTTTGATCTTGCAATAAGGAACACAAACAGACCCTCCCTGGCTGCACAGAGCTCTGCTAAGGTAAACAGGCTTCCCCAGGGGTTTTGCTTTGTGTTTATCTCTCTGACTGCCAGACTGGCATTTGCTGCCTGGTTCCCAAAGCTTCTCCAATGAATGAACTGAAACATTGCCCTCACTGGAAATATTCTCCCAGTAACACTAGACATAAGCTCCAAACACTTTGCTGAGCCAAGGTCCATATTTGGCTTTAGGTGCAGCATTTGGATCAGGAGCTAAATAAACCTTGAAAACAGTGCTTTCAGTGTAAGCAATCACCAAGTACTAAAAATATATTTAACCAGAAATAAAGAAGGTAAAGAAAAAATGCAAAGTGGGATAGTAAAATTTGAAGTTGGGGCTTAATCTTCTGGAGGAAAAATTACCTTTTTACTCCACCTGCTAAGTAATAATTAATTGGGAAAGGAAAAATTTTAAATTAAATTCCATCCTAGCAGGATTTAGTGGGGAAAGGGAAACTTAGCTTGAATGAGTGGTTATCGGGGAAAGGAGGACAAGGGTGAAGGCAGAACTAGAAAAAACAATTGTCCAATTAATGCAGCTGTCAAATCACTGTCTGTTCAGGAGAGAAAAGAAGTTTAGAAATATTTCTTACACGTACAATGAAAATAAACCCACCTGCTTGGAACAGCACATGCTACTGTCAGGGGCATAGCTTTAAGAAAGTTACATGACTTATGGACCAGCCAGCAGAGCCGATTTCCAATGGATTTATATCATCATTCACCTTTTTTCTCTTTCCCATTTGGACTGCAGGGACTCCAGCAAGCCTCTGCACATGCCCTGACAGCACATCACCAGCAAGAGACAGCAGTGAGGTACTTGCCAGCTGGCCACCAGCTGATGGGACTGCAGCTGCTGCCTCTCCCCTTCTCCTCCCTGCCATCATTTGAGGACAGTATCTCTCTTTAAGATGTCCTTTCTTTTTTAAAATGCAGTTTAAACTGGAGAAAAATCATCCCATCTCCTCAGGAAATCAGTCCCAAAATACTTTAGCAGCAGATGCATTGTACTCCCAAGCCCTTTCTCAGTAGTTCAGTGCTTCACAAGTGCTATTTCCACCCTTCAAATTATTGCACATGCAGGATTTTGCTCCTAAATATTCCTAGAAACACATTTTATCATGTAAATTTGTTTACATTTTAAGGGAGGCTGGAAAAATGAAAACAGAGAAACTCATATAGAGAGAGGCTAAGGTGGACTGAGGGACAATAGCTTTCCCTCTGCCCAGTGCACCTCGAGCCCCTGCTGCTTTTGAGATGAGGCCAAACATACTATACAGTGCTGTGCTTTTTGGGTTGAATTGTTCTATCCCAGTGAATGTCAGGAGAAAAAGAAAGGCTGGTATGCTTTTAGGAGGTACCAGCTATTCTTTCCATAAATTCATATCAGGGTAATAAACTGACCCCTTAAAATACAGTTCGAAAGAATTTCACATATATCATGCTTTGGGCATCTTTAATATTGTAAATATAGTTATGATCTGGCTCACAGAAAACCAGAATGGCTGTAGGACGACTCACAGAACAGTTCAGCAGCATTCCACCCTGCTCCAAACACTTGGGCCTATGTGCCACGTGTGGCAAAATTCAGTCATAGCCAACCAAAACCTGGTTTTGGCGAAGAGTTTTTTTCCCCCCTGCTTTGTCCAACAGGCACACATGTTGAATGTAAAGAACAAAAATAAAATCTAGCTTATGTGCCTAAAAAGCTACATCAACATCTGTTGGGGGGTGGGGGGGAACCCCAATTCACTGACAAAACCTCCTCCCCTCCTAAGGCCCTGGGGTTTGCTCACCAGCTTCAGCATCCATGGGCTGCCGCGGCAGGTGGCGAAGCAGCCGAAGAGGCCGAAGACGATGATGGTGGTGCCCGTCCCGATGAGCACGTAGGGGGCATTGGTGGAGTTCTCAGCAATCAGGGAGATGTAGGTGCCGAGGGTGAGCTTGCCCCAGACGCCCACTGCCAGGAGGATAACGCCGGTGATCTGCAGGGCGAGGGGACACAGGCTGTCAGCAGCTGCTGGGGAAGGCAGCCAGAGCCAGCTCACAGTGACCCCGGAGGGATTCACTGCGCTGTGCTGCCGGCAGGAGGAAGCCCCAAGACTTCTGCGAACTCCAGAGGAATGGAGGGACAAAATCAAATTCCAGCGTTTGGAGATGTTACATTAAGGCTGCCACCGAAGGATGAACACCTGGACTAATCCCTGCCAAGGGAGGATGCAGTGTATCACCTGCAGGAACAGCTCTGTGCTCCTGCAGCCACTCAGAGACACAGGCAACTCCACGTGTCCCTCTGTCTGAGCATCCCCTGCTCCCCTTGATCAGCCTCGGCAGGCTTTGGCATTTCTGCTGCCACTTTGGGACAGGATTAGCAGAGACTTCTGCTCCCCTGCTCACAGTGGCAGTAAGAATAAATCCAACTCTTGTCCAGCTTTTGTGCAACTGTATGAAAAGTGCTGATTCCTTGCTCTTGCACCCAACAGCTGAATGTCAGAAAAAATCACCGAGGAGCCCTCCAACCCGCAGACATCAAATGCCTTTGCCAAGCCTGGTCCCATCCCTGCACAGCACGGTCTTCACCTCTCCTTCTCCCAAACAAAAGTGGATTAATCAGCAAAATCTGAAAGCAAGCTGCAGGGCACTGGGAAATCTGCAGAACAACTTCTGGTTTCTCGCTTCCAGTTCCACAAAGGACTGGTTTCTGTGCCTAAGCTGCTGAAAGTTTTACCACTGTCCCCAGGGAGGCATAAAAGCAGCCTTCACTGCCAAAATGAACAAGCAGCTTCACATATGAAAGAGAGCTCAAGCCTTGTAATAAAGAGCATTTTTAGTTGGCTGTTTGAAACAATTACTAACCCTTTACTATGCCTTTTAAGAGTTTGGTTTCCCCAGGTCTCGGGGGGGGGCCTATTCAATTTATGGCACACACAGACTTTGGAAAAAAGGAGGAAAGCCTCTCGGTGGTTTATTCCCCTTCTGCTTCTTAACAGAGCTCTGATTTACAGGGATTTAAGGAAATTCCTGAGTTTGTTGGGAGGTCTAAGCCCCTAGCAAGCTTGGCACAGTGCAGAGGGGATGGGATGTTTTCACAAAGACACACTGAAGATGCACCTCAGGTTGCAGCAGTGCTGGCTGGAATTTTGCTTGTGAAGAGGAAAAACCGTAAGACTTTCCTACAAACCTTTTCATGACCTGTATTTAGCAAAGCACAAGCAGTGGTATGATGAACACCTACCTCCACCCCAAGGCAAGCCTCACTTCCTTATTTCCAAGACACACTTTTTATCACTATCTCACTGTGCCATCACACAGTCTAGGGAACAAGGAATGTACTGGTGTCTGGTTTTAGATTTTTCTTTAAAAGCAGGAGAGACATGGGCAGACAGAAGACCAGGACAGTGCTGGCCTGAGAACAAGGCAGCAGGAATAGTCACTGCTCCTGACACTCACCATCAGTACACACATCTTCCCTTTACCTTTATCTCCTTCTTTTGACCCAAAATCTCTCCACCAGCCTAATTCTGTGACCTGTAGGTCAGGCTCAATAGTTGCAAAAGCTGTGGGTCCATTTATACCTGAAAGGTCTAAAAGGAAACTCTGAGCACCTCCTCCAATGCACAGTCCCCCTCCAGCCTTCCCTCCTCCCTTCCCACTGTAAAGTTTCAATTGAGACAATGATCATACAGGAGATGCACGAAGTATTCAGATATCCTGGCAGTCAGAGGAGAGTGATTACCAACTCTTTGACCTTTACAGCTCCTCTGAGCATTCAGCATCCAGGGGAACTTTATTTACAAACACCTGCAAGAGTCAGCACACATGGAGCACGAGAGCAGCAGTCAAATTCCACCAGTGGACTTCTACAGGAAAACCTGGTCTTTATATGGCCCTGCAAGAATTTTAAGATTAATCCTGGAAATGCTATGACAGCTACAGGCTGTGAGGAGAGTGCCACAACCCCACTCCAGATCCTCAGCAGGTACAGAAGAATTGAACTGGCAGCTGCACAGCCCACAATGCCCCAAATGAGACATCTGGAGTGGTATAGAAAAACAAGAGTTTGCAAAGGGAAAAAATAAAAAAGAAGTTTGCTTCTTCTGCCAGAGACATCCTACTTAAATGTAAAGACATGTGGGATCCTGTCCTTTGGTGTTTTTAAGGAAAGCAAAAGAGAATGACTACCCAAAATACTGGGTTTCAAGGCATGTCACAAACTTACTCAATACTTTTGATTCAGAAAAAAACCTCTGCAGTTTTCCTTGGACTTTATACAAGCCTTGGTTTAAGCAGTAATAGCCCACCCTGGATAAAACAGGCAAAGCTCATATCCACAGGCAACCAGGCAACATCACCAGAGAGATTCCTGCCAGCAGCCAGGGCTGGCCTGATTTATCTATGCTTAGGACCAGTTCCTATGATCATAACAAGCCCCAGAAACTCAGAGAGGTTTTGTGTCCACAAGTGGGCTTGCAAATGGTTTGTGCTGGTTTTGGTTGTCTCTTTTTCATGCTTGTACACTGTCCCACCCCCACACTGTTATGACGGATTTTTCCTGAACCTTCTGTTTCTCTTCTGCGCTCTTTCTCTAGTCTGCAACATTATTAGAAAGCTATTTCATGCTGGATTTCATCAAAGGTAGATGATATCTTCCTTACAAAAGTTCACTGCAGTGGAAGCCCCTGGACTCACGTTTCCTCAGCCAAGAAACCAGAGATGAAGCATTCCATAAAACATTATTAGTCCCGCCCTCCATTTAGGTCAAAATTTTAAAGGTTAAATGAAAAAAAAAAAAAACAAAACCAACATAGGTGATATCCAAGAAGGGCCAGGATTGTAAAGGCTACACATGAGTAGAAATCACATTGTTTAGCCCTAGCAGGTCTCACATTTCAGTGTCTCTGAGCTCAGGCTCAGCAAACACACCCCAGAAGACCTTGACTGATGAGATGGCAGGAAATGAAGCAGGTGGGCCACCTGGACATTTTCTAAGAAAAACTCCACTGAAATCAAGATGTTTTCACAGAATGTTTTAATCTAGATGAATTGGATTGTTCTGTCTTAAAAAAAAAAAATATTTGTGAATACCCCACTGCCCCCCAACTTTACCTCTTGCCTCTCCTCAAGCCTGGTATCACAGGCACATCCCACCAATCCCTGATTTCAGCCAAAGGCAGAATTTCTAGCCCTTTTACCTTCCTTCAGCACCAATACAGGTGTTTCCAATGTTACCTGCAGTACTGGCCCCAGTTCTGGAGCTCACTGGATGAGGTGAAAAAGATAACAAGCAACAGGCAGGCAGAAATACAACAGAACTGACTGTCAGCTCTAACTTCACTTGCTCAATAAACCAGCTGCGTTTTAGAGACACAGAGACAAAGATATGGCCAACAGCACTGACACAAGGTATGTGCCACAGCTTTACAGAAGTGATGTCCTGAAAACAACGGGCATTGCTGAGATCAGAACTAAAACTAAACACATGCAGTTTCTCAACTAAAGGCAAAAGAAAAATGGCTGAGAGTTACTTCTTTTAATAGTGCCAGAACAAAGATTAAACTATCAACCCCATTCTAGGTAACAGCAGCAAAGTGTGCAGAGAGGAGTATTCAGAAAATAACTTCTGAAAGTGCTCTGTCTTTAATTCTGTCAGAATTAGGCAGGAAAACACCATGTACTCCCTTCAGCTGAATGCACACCACTCCTAAAAGAGGCTGCTGTCTTCATACCCCAGAACCCACAGAGCACTGGTGGCATGATATGGAGGTTGCTGCTGCAGGAGATAGGAAAGGTTCTACATCTGGCATCCACAGAGATTCAAGACTCTAATTCAAACCCTTATTTATACTCAGGACTGCCATATGGAATATTTAAAGTTTTTCAATTACAGAGGTGAAGATAAATGTGCAGCAGGAATTGCTAGTTTATTTGTGCCCATAATTCATGTGCTCCTGTTCATTACTGATGTCAGCTGTTTGGATTCCTAAGCTCTGTCAAAATAAAACTTGGAAGCCAGTCCTGATTGCTGCAGAGCACACAGCAATCCCTACTACTCCCAAAAGCAGCAGGAAGAGCTCAGTGTTTCTCTGGACCAGCTCTTTATCTACAGAACTGAGATGCAGGAGGGCAACTTCATTAATGTGGATCTCACTGTAGGTATAATTACTCTATTTCATTTCATATTCTCAACCTTGCTAAATAATGCAAAATATGTGCAACTTAAAAAGAAATTCAAAGCAGCAGCAGAGTCAGAGACAAAGAAAATAGCCATGTTGTTGGTATTTTCAGCTTCTTAATTCCAAATACTTCCTTTTCCAAACACCAGCCTCCCTGCATTTTGGTAGAGGCATGCTGTTTCTGGACAGCTCTCCTTCAACCTTCTCCTCCAACAGGCTAGAGACAGGCTTTGCATAAAATGGATGAAGCCAGGGGAAGGCAGACAAGAACTATCTCGATCCATCTTGGCTGAAGCTGAAAGGTCTAGCAATAGGTTTAGCAGGCTGTGAGGAAATGAGAGAGGATCAAGGCACACAGCTAATTAGCTCTTCCAGACATTTCCCCAAAGGAGGGAAACTTTTTCACGAAGAAAATGTCCGACCTTGACAACATCCAGAACAAATCCTGCGTTAAAAGCACGTCCAGAGAGACTTTAAAATAACTGGCCTACCTCTGAAAATTTTATAACTTTCCCAAAATAGGCAATGGATCACATTCAAAGTGTTCTTGCTTTACAGCTTGTCAAGCACTGGGAGTGGCTGGCTTTGAGTCTGCTCCTGTCTCAGCCCCTGGGCTCTCATCAGGCAGGCAGGCAACTCAAACTAACATAAATCTCCCTTTGAGCTTCAATGTCAGCTCCTCACAGGCAGGGACAAAGCATTAAGCAAAGGTACAACAGAACATGGAAATGCATGTAAGCCAATAACACACCTGAATTCTCTGTCCTCACATCTGTTGATCCTGACTACACCTGCAAACCCAGCTTGGGTCACCTTTGCACAGGACTGATCTCTGCTGGAGTGAACAGGAAATGAAGATGCCATGAGCTGTATCGTTGGAGGAAGGCAACAAGTTGCAAGGCAATAAATAACCATTGCTGGCCCCTTTCCAAACTGAGGAACAGCCTCAGGTCACTGTGTTAGGAGAAAATGGCCACCTGAAGTGGCCGTTCTTGTATGTAACTGTTCCAGTGTCTTCTAGTTCCTGACTTTGCAATTTCCTAATACATTCCCCCAGTACCTAACATGGTTATCTTGTCCCTCTCCTCTTGTAACTTCTTCATTCCTTACAGTTTTACATGTAAATGATTTCTTCCCAAAAAGACACAGCCAAAAGCATGTAAAGGAAAAGTGCCCTAAGATTAATTCACATTCCTCCCTGCAATCCCTTGCCTGTCTCACCTGGGCAGGCTGCCACGCTTTGGGCTCAGGGTTTTCTCCTCTTGTTGCTTGTGTGGGGATGTCCAGCACAAGGAATCTTGCTTCATCCCCTCACCTCAGGAATCTGAGTTACAAGCCCTGCTGTTCAGCATCCATCTAGAGCTAGCTGCTGTCACAAAATTGATTCTAGACCACAGCCCTTGCTGTTTCTGTGCAAAACTGAGATTCCTGTGTATTAAAACTCTGGGTCCACATCCTCCCTGTGGAAATCATCATCAGGGTTACCAGCAGATGCAAACCACAGCAGTGGGGATGCTGCCTCTGCTCTCATGTCACCACTGGGTCAGAGCTGAGTATCCAGTGCACCCAAGTCAGGGGACAACCACTAGATCTGCTCTGAAATACAGTGGAGGAGATTTTGATTAGGTACACTGACACCAAGCTTAACAACCTGTTCTTGCACATCTCCTTTCTGTAAGTAGACTACTATCCTTTTTCCTTTTCAAAAATATTTTCCAGGTTCAGTGTTTGTCCTAGCTGGACACTATCACCAGTATATGAATAGTTGTCATGAGTGAGCTGACATCAGATTAAGGTCCTCAGAGGCCAATTTGTAGTGCTGGTAAAAAAAAAAAAAAAAAAAAAAATTGACTCTCACCCAGATGACAAACTGAATAGCAAACTGTCCCAGAGCTGATCTGGCTACTCACCACCAACTCTGCAGACAACAGAGTGTGCACTAATCCCTAATAGTGCCTCTATCAACTGCAGAGTCAAATGACCTCTGAAAGGAAGTGAACATTTTATGAACAACCCAGGTGTTTCCCAGCACCCCTACCCATCCATACACCAACCACACACCAAGGTCTAATAGTGCTTTCCTTGCAGGCTGGGGCAGAAATGACAACCAGGACTGTATCACTTACTCTGTATGGAAAACAGATTAAAAATCACATAGAGGTGAGTGCAACCTTCTCTTTGCAACCAGAAGAGACCAATGATCATTTAATGAACAGCAGGGAAGAAAACACCAGAGTAATTTTGTTTGCTGCAGGATAAAAAATTGGACATGGCCCAAGAAGTCCTAGGAGCACTAACAAGGACTGCAGTGGGGAGAGAAGAGCTTGTAAACAACCTTGCAGCATTGCTGAAAACGAAAAATTTCTTTCTATAGAGTGCAAGTACCTATTCTTAATGAATTTTTCTATAAGGAAACAATTGATTACATGCCACTTGTAGGAAGATTCAGGAACAATAAGAACATTTGGGACCTGATTTCTATACTAATATCATGCCTGTGATGAATAGTTATAATAAACAGCCATATTCTTATGCTGAAGATGCAGCTTTATTACACCTTGAACTTTCAGAAAAAAGTTGAAAATCTCAGTAAAATTAAGTTCTTTATCATGAGAATTATACTTATTTTATGTAAGACACTTCATTAATTGAGAGAAGATATTCTGCTTTACAGTTTAATCACCAGTGGCTCTATTAGTTGATGTATCTTTTAAGCCAGCTTGCAGACAAAAATGTGGTCATCTCTGGATAAAAATAAAACGCAAAAATACAATTATGCTGGGAATTTTCAGACCTAATTTCTTGAAATGTAGCTTTAAATATGCATGACTGAACATCTCAGGGAAAAGAACTTAGAGAGTGGAGACTTCAAAAGCAGCATCCCACTCTGCAAGGCTAAGGCACACTCCTAGCCAGAGGAATTGTGGTTGTTTTGAAGGTCTAGTAGTACACAGAATAGAGGGAACTAACTGATCATCAGCAAAGTGATACAGCCAGAGAATATTTACCCGTGGGGCCTGAAACTTTTTGGAAGCTTAAATGCAGCAGCTGCCCCTCATACTCACACTTTCAAATCCCTTCAGTAATAGCTATACACAGAAGTGACAGAAACATTGTTCACACAGCATGATGTAGCTTGGCCTCAAACTTTAAAACAGTTCGCCAACTTTACTGAGATTTAACACTTCAAATGACACAAAATGCAAGACAATAAAATGTTTTGAAACAGGACCATCTCCTACTTAAATACTTTATTGTTTCTTAAATGCTCTTGTTGTTTGCTTGCCTCCTAATAAATCAAGGCAAAAATCTAAACTTCTGTAATCCCTATGTGAGCAAAGTAAAGGACTGCAGTTAAACACTGACTGATAGTCTCTAGTGCTGCCCATGCCCATGAGACCAGCACTGTGTTCAAAGCCCAGGCTGAGTCAGACTTCAGTGGAAAGGCTACCTTGCTCCTCAGGACTGACCAGGGCAGAGGAGACTTTGAGAGAGGCCCCAGTGAAGGAGTTTTGGTAATTTCAGTGGATCAGTTAGTACATAAATTCCTCCCTGCATGTTTAACAGCTGTACAAAGTTTGGATTTAGCAGTAAGAAAACTTGAAAACAGTTTAAAAGAGATGTACAAGCTCATTAGTCACTGCATAGAACAGCAGTGATATGAAACTCTTTCTGAACCATTTTTTATTCAAGCAACTACAGTCCTAATAACCTTCAGAAAAAGCAGAATATGGCACTGAAGTGTGAGCTGATAAACTCAGCAGTACCAAATGCAAAGTCATGGTGCTGGGACAAATTCCAGCAGTTTCAAGCTCCTAAATTTGCAAATAATAGCAGAGGAAAAGGATTTCTGAATGCCAGCTGACCATGGTGTTTATGAGGAACCACTCATGGCACACACAGACAGAAGAAGGGACGTGCAACCCAGTGGTGCATTCGGTGCTTTTCCAAAGGCAAGGAATTTCCAGAGGAGGCTGTTTAGAGAAAGCTGAGGTGATGCTGCAACAGGTCCATGGAAGGACTCCCGGGATGATGAGGCCCTGGAGAGTCCCTCAAGCAGGAGTTAAGACGTGGGGCTTCCAAAACCTGGCATGAAGTGGGATAAGGAGGGGTGAGGGGATATAAACCTGCCTGTAAGGAGATTACATTCCCAGGACAAGGGAGAGCTGGCTAAGCCACAGGACAGCCCAGCTGGGGACAAAGCAGGCACACGCTGGCCATGGATGCACTGAGGGTGCAAATGAGGGTAATGAGGGTGGGAGCAGCCTCCTCCCCCTCTGGAAGGGAGGGAAGGAGGTGAAGCCAGCAACACAACCACGGCCTGCAAAGGGTGACAGCTGGGCAGCTTTCATCCCTTCACTGTGGGATGGGGGCTGCACAAATGGAGAGTTGGGGGTCCCACTGAATGCCTAAAAGGCTGGAGTCCATAAAGAGGAAGGGGGGGCAGGGAGGTCTCAGCCTCCATCCATGCAGAGCCAGGCTGTCTCTGGCAAGAAGGTCATCAGCTGCAGCATTAATTTCAGTTCAGTCCATCCAAAAATCAGCTCAGGGGCACATGTAATGATAAGGTTTTGTTTAATGTTTAAAAAGGATTTTATAATTCCAACCAAACCCCTTATGTCCTGATCCCTTTTTATGGAAAATCACTGCTTGTTTACATTCTCCTAATCATACTCGGAATAAGCTGAGAACTGCCATTCCTACTGTGGGGCTGGTTTATTTTTTTCCCCAGAAAGGACACATTTCTTTCATCATTAAGACTTCTGGTTCTTTCCCTTTCTCCTTTCACATGAGCCATGTTTTCCTCTCCAGTTCTTCAAGCACCATGCTCCAGTGTTTTCTGGTGGTCTGGTTTCGGGAGCAGTGCACACAGGGTGGATCCCCACTATGCTGTTGTACAGCTCACATGAGAAATAAAATGTTTTCATTTCAATGCACCCAAGTCAGTCCTTCAAAACCAACCATGTTCTCCATAACCATCTGCATTTGCTCTCACCCATACCTTGGCTACTGCCCCTTCTCCCAAACACAAGTAGTAACACAGTCAAGGAAGTCTAAAGATGGCAAAAGTAAGGTTTGTTCTACTCTAAAACAAGCCAGTTTTGCCTAGATAAGGTCCAGCACTCTGGTTCTGCATATACACAGCAGTTTTCATACTGCTGTTTTTCATTTGTGTACAGCTCTGGTTTTCATGTGCTGCTCCTGCAACAGAAGCCAAAGTCAAAGCCATAAGTTGCTTTTAATACTTCAGTGCTTTTTTAGAGAGAGGAAGGAAATATCTGGCCCAAATCCCAACAGGATTACAAAATCAAAATTCCACATCATAGCTTATAAATATTATTTCAAAATAGTTTAGGACCTGTGACCATTCACCAAAATTCTCTGGATGAAATTTAAAGAAACAACTGAATTATGTTTTCTATTCCTATACATACATGTACTGGCACTTAAATAGTTGAAATACTGGAGTTCCTGTTTGTGGGTATTCACTTGATTATGTATCTAAAAAGAAAGGCATATTCCTCATATGTAAGTTGGGTTTTGCTACATGTCAGAGTTGCTTAATTAAAATACTGACACCTTTGAGTACGTATGTGCTTGCATGGGGGAAAAAAGTTTATATGTAGCCTGCACTCAAACTGCTAAGTTCCAACTTAGAAACAAAACCAAAAAAATGTCAGCCAGAGCAGAAGCAAAACTTAAAAAATTTCAACCCAGATGTTTGGTTATTAAGAAAACCAAAACAACAATACAAGAAAAAACAAAACAAAATAAAACAAAAACCAAAGGAAAAGCAAACTAAACCAAAAAATCAAACGAAACCAAAGCAACGCAAAAGAACCCCAACAACAAAGACGACAACAACAAAACCCCAAAAGCCACTATCACCACAACAGTTAAACCAGTAAAAAATACCAGGTAATTACAATACCAAAGTGACACTACCATATTGCTGATGACACACATGTAACTGTGCTGCTGGTGCTTTAATGCCTTTCTGAGACACAAGTAACCTGCAACTCTGCTCCCCATCAGGACAGCAATGCCACCAGGAGAGCCTTTTAACCACAGCTCTCCCACTTCTTAAAGTGGCATGGCTCCAGAAGCTGTGGGATTCCATCACACAGGATTCCCTCACCCCACCCTGGAGCTCTGCCACAGCTCCTGTGAGAGCACAGGGACAAATGTCTGTGTCGTTTGTGGCTGAGCTGCTGCGAATCCCCTTCAGAAGAGCCTCGGACCTGCACACCCCTCATCCCTGCCATGAACCTGGCCTGTAAAATGCCCTTTGTCAAAACCACCAAAATACCCCAAAACTGAGCAGGACTGCTCCAGCTATTTCAGATGCAGTGTAAGATTTGCAGAAGGGATGGATTACTCTTGGGTTTTAAATCAAACTCTTAGATTTCTACATATGGTCCTTAGGGCTCACTTGCTGCTTTATCCTTCAACTTCTTTTCCTGAAACAGCTGCAATGATGTCCTAAATGACAGATGGACCAAACTGTATGGTATTTTGCATATCTTATTGCTATGAAAGGTGATTAATTTCTAAATACTTTCAGACTTCTTTATTCCCGTCCATCTCATCAGCTTTAATCAGGTTTTGATATACCTGAATGCATACCACTCCTAAAAGAGTCTGTTGTTAACATACTTGCTAACCAAATCTGCAATCAATACAAATAAATTAAGTAAGTGGGCTGCTTAAAGGAAAGGAAGAGGAGGTTTTAATCTGATCCTTGGCTCTGGTGCACAGAGTTCCAGAGCACAATGTGCAAAGCCTTTCTGAGCCTCTTGGAGCAGGCACTGAAAAGGCAGAGGTGAGCAGTCATCCCACTGGATTTTGGTGCTGCTCTTCAGTCCCCCAGGCACGAGATAAACTCCACAAAGTGAGAGGAGGAGATGAGATTTGCTCTGCCTGGCAACTCTTCTGAGTTTCCTTTAAAGTGCCAGACAACTGGCAAAAGCCTCTCTGTATGCTCGGTGCTAGTGCACTTCCATCTTCCCTGGAAATTGGGCTAATAAACCCCCCTATGTTTACATAAAGCAGAAAAGAAATATATTGAGGAAGCAATTTCATTTTCAAGCTTGAATGGAAGTACTGCAATTAACAGAAAGTAAAAAGACAAATATAAAAAGTAGGCATTAAAAAACCTGTTATGTGTTTCAGAACAGCAATTAAAGGAAATGATTCACTGTAGAGCCCCTGTTGGAAAGATTAAAGAAAACCACTGCATCTTTCTCAAGAAGAATTACAGTTTGAAGGGGGGTTTCATGCTGGTATAATGCTAGTTTATTTACAGATATTCAATATTTATCCTACTAGCATTCATATTAGCAGTAAGGCAAGCTAATGTTACCATCATTATACACATCATTCTGTTTTATTTCATTTGACTGGTTGTTGTAAAATTCCTGTCTGCACTGTTGCCAGTCGATCTTATTCAAGCCTCATCTATGCTCTTTATAGGTTCCAATCTGGGGAACCACCTACTAACGACAGAAAATAGAAAACTTTAAAAGGCTGAGCATGAGCCATAAAAATTCTTAGTTGATTACTCTCCTGCATGAATTCACCAAGCTTTCCTCTATTACTTCACCAGCTCTTACTACACACTGCCAGAAGCTGTCACTAGGACTGTACTGTGAGTGGCTCCAGGCAGGGATGTAGCTCCCAAATTTGCCATCCTAGCTGGCTGTAGATAATGCACACTGTTAATCCAGGATGACACACCAGCCCCATGGTGCTTTACCAAACAGGCTTCTCTAAGTCTAGGGTGTCAGAGCCTGGGAGGAATCAAAGAGCAGCAGGATCAGCAAGGAAGGCAACAAAAATAAAATTGCTACACTCATCCATACATAATAATAATTTGCAAAAATTAAAAACCTTGGCACCAAACAGTATGGGAAAAGACCAGACACACCTTTTCCACTCTGTGTTGCCAAACACATTGTTAACACACATGTTAACAATGAGTGTTCTCCTCCAAACTCCAGGCATATACAAAAGGACCATATCCCTCTACCTAATTAACATACAAAATTATAAAGACCTGCATTTTAGTATGGATTATATTAACAGGGGGACCTCATGGCTTCCAAGCATGCCAGGCTGCTGGAGAATTCTCCTGCCTGAATGTTGCCGAGGTCAAAGCTTGGGAATCATGTCCTTTCCTGGGATTCACAGGGAGAAAGCAAAGACTGCTTCCAGCTGTGACGGCCCTGTCAAACAGTCCCAGCAAGTTCTGCTTCTTCAAAAATAAAACTGTTACTGCCATCTAAGTGTTAACAACAGGGAATGCTCCAAAATCAACCTCTGGAGAAGACACCACACAACAAGTAACAGGAACTTCTCTGAGACTCTAATATCATTCTTTCCTTTCTTGCCATGTGGTTCCTTGATTTAACTTCATAGAAGGGATCCTTTATACCAAAACATGCTGTTCCTTTAACCCTTGTTCTGCTGTTTCTTATGGCAGTTTCCCACATGGACATTTCCATTCACACTTCACTTACACTGACCTTGGTACCTCAGTTGCAAGACTCTACACTGCAAAGTCTTGATGCATTTTGCAGTGCATTTTGCTGCACTGCAGCTGCAGCAATCCAGAATCAAGATCAGTAGAAAGCATCCCAAAACATGCCACATCAAGAAATGTGAATACCTAAAATAACAAAAATTAATCTTCTTTTGTTTGTGCCAATAGGGGCATATTCTCAAAAGATACTCCAGATACACTGTGAATTAAGCACAGGAGGGCTGAAATTCACTGACCTGTAAGTCACTCAAACACCATGAATGGAACTACAGATGACTGCCTTGTCAATTAAATAAAAAGTACCACTCTGTAATACAGCAAGAAAGACAAATAATCTGACTTACAGTGTTCTTTACAAAATGCAGATTGCTTAGAACTAACCCCTTCTACCATTTTACCATTTCAACAGATCAGGCAAAAACCTTTGTCTCTCAGGCCACCAGGTTCTTCCAATCCATCTTCCAGGTTCTCACTTTGTATCTTTCTAGAGAAATTACAGAAGAAACATCCAACCAACCAACCACATCCATGTCCTGGACACTGGAAAGGGAATTGATGCATCTCTTCCAAAGGCACTGTGGTGTTGCCAGTGACAGGAGAGGGATGATTGGGAGGTCTGGATGGTTTCTCTGGCTCAGGGAGTGGGGCACATTTTGGGTTAGCAGAGCAACCTGGACTTACTTAAACATTTAGATGTGTTCAGTTTATGGAGGCAAAAAACTGTGGCTGGATGCTAAGGCACAAATGGATAAATGGGTGCCCAGATGAAAACACATCCCAGAAATTCTTCACATGGGATAAACGATGCCACTGGGAGATCAAGCTGCCTTACAAAACAAAGCTTAGGCAAGTGCACCCCAGGAGATGCATCAAAGCAAAGCAATGCTTTAACGATAATGAAAAAATATTCTTTCTACACACTTTGCCCTCTTCTCCAACAGAATTGCTCAAACATAGCCAAATGCTTTATGCCAACACGGCAAAGTAAGCTGGACTTACTTTAGTCAAATTTGCTGATCAATACAGAAATGTAAAAGCTTCTAAAACACATTTACACTTCTGTTGAGGAAAATATTTTCTCATTCAAATGGATATTTTAATGTCAGCACGAGTAAATACACCCCTGATGCACCATTACAGCAACTGCACCGTTTGAGAATGCAAATACAAGAAGAAAGTAAAAAATTATATTGGAAATAAGAGGAAAAAAGTTTAAAAAAATTTAGATATAATTTTCACTGTACAAGCTGATAAAGTGTTGTTGGGGTTTGGGTGTTCCTCCCTTTTGTTTCTCCTCACCTTTGGAATTTTTTCCCCATCAGTTGCTAAGGGACCATAATGGCCGGGTACTTAAGCGGAACAAAAGAAGTGATTGAGNCCGCTGCCCCGTCCCCGCCGCTGCTCCGGAGCTGCTCTGGGTTTCACAGCGCTGCAGCCTCTGCACCCCCTGCCTGCCGCAACACCCTGCCGTCCCAGCCTGCTGCCTTCCTTTCCTGAGAGCCTCGCCAGGACACCGAGATCCACTGCTCAAGGGGGTTTGTGAAAGTGAAGCTTCTTTTTTCCATCCCTCCCCATCCTGGCTGTGGGGGGGGATCCACCACACCATCGCCACGAGCTCCCCGAGCTCGCGCCACCAGCGGCCCCTGCCGGCTGTGACCATCACTGCACCAAGGGTGCCTGCGAGCCAGCAGGCTCTCACTGGGTTCCTGCTTCTGGTTGTTGTTAGTGCCATTGTAGCTGTTGTTTGTTTGTTTTATTATAAATACTAGTAAAGAACTGTTATTCCATTTCCCATATCTTTGCCTGTGAGCCCCTTAATTTCAGAATTACAATAATTTGGAGGGAAAGGGTTTACATTTTTTCCATTCCAAGGGAGGTCCCTTGCCTTCCTTAGCAGACACCTGTCCTTCAACCAGGACAAGTGTCAACATAAATGAGAAACCAGGGCTCATCTATTGAAAAGAAAATTCTTGCAATATCTAGCATCAGGCATGGTCATATCACTGGGTATGAGCCATTGGCTCCACCTCTTGGAATGGGTGGCACCTGGAAGCAAGCCATCAGCAAGGTATTATCTTCACTGTTATTTCTTAAACTCTCAAGGTCCTGTCAAAATGCAACAATATTATGAAAATGTTGCTTTCAAAACTGAAAACGAGCATTAATTTTCAAATCTGTATCACCAGTGTACATCTTTAGTAGCATTGCCTGTATATTGCTGCAGCTAAATGAAGCAAAAAACCAATGCTTTATTAATTTAAACAGATATTCTTTTCTGACCACAAAAAGAAATTAACATAAGAATATTTTTTTTGCTTGTCTTACTTGCTTTATTACATAAAGGCACAGAGGTAAGTAGGAAGTGGGATAAAACCATGCAGAAAACAAGGCTCACTGAAGCTTGGCTATTGCAAATTAACCCAAATAACTCTTTCTGGAAAGCTGACTCACTTTTTATACAACAGAAATACTGCTGCAACCATCTGAGCTCCCTTCAGGAAACCTGCTGACAGAGCACCACGTGGAAAACACGAAAAAGCTGTACTGAAACAGCCTGATGACAAAGGAGCTGGCAGCACAGGGGAAGCTGCAATCACCTGTGCCTGTAGGAGCTATTAGAGAAATTCTGCAAGCATGGGAGCTGACTTGCTTTTATGAGCGTCCCAAAAAATGAGGGACATCCTAAGGGAATTTTATTGAGGGTGAAAATGGCCAGCACTGTCACACAGAGGGCACTAGAGGAAATGGAGGCATTTCACACCAAAACAGAAGGAACTTGAATAACTGTGTAATGTCCCGAGCATACGTACACAGACCTCTGGCATAGCCTGGTCTCAGTGCCCAGGAATTACAGATGAAAGACCTGCATCAGCTGCTCAGAAGGTGAGTATTAGCTACCAGGGCAAAGCAGGAATGAAAAATGCGTGTGCAAACTATGTATTTCCAGTAGCACATGGAAACATGGGTACAGAACAGAGCCCTGATGGATTTTCCTCTGGAGCAGAGCATGATTCGAGCTGTCCACATTCAGATTACTCACAATGAGTATGGAAGACACCACGACTGCAGCAGAAACCACAGTTTTCCAGGCTGCTCAGGGGGTTCCTTGTCTTCCTCCAGCAGCAGCAGCAGTCACGCTCATGACAGCACAACTGCAAGGTCTGAGGGCAGTTTTATTGGCAGTTTTCAGTCATGCTCTTAACTCTTTTCTTTTTGCAAAGCACACATGGCCTACGTGACTCTGTGGATCACACATAAAATTGGCTACACAGCCAGTTTAAATTAGAGCTGGCTGGGAAAAAAAGAATAAAGGTAGATCTCAGCCTCGTTTACAGGTTTTATATTCCAACTTGACGATTCCTGCTACACTTGACAATTTTTGCTACACTTTCAACCTCCATCTCTGAAGCATCAAGCACATGGCTCTCTCTAAATCCACCCAGCATTACTCGAACAGAGTTCTCAGGTATCACGTTTACTTTTTTAACACCTAAGAGTGCTTAGTTCCCCCAAGAACAAAGAGCACCCACACCCACAAAATATTGCCTAAACTGACAGCGGAAACACTGAAATAAAGGCTTAGGATTCTCCATCCACTAAAACACTTTGTAGACTACAGGTCACTTACTTTAACAGATTTTAGGTATTTCAACACTAAAGCAGAGTTGTGAGCTCCCATGTTCTCCGTTTCCTTCCTCCATCTCTTGTCTAAAATCTCAGTGTTGACTTTGGCTGTCAACACTACTAAAGCATGAAGACTGCACCCTAGAATAGGCATCACAGAGCAGAGGATAAAATACAGAGGCAGCAGCTTCCATACCTACTATACACCAGATTTCCAGACATGTAAAAAGCCTAGCATGTAAATTTGGAACTTTCAAAAGCACCAGGATACTCAGAAGAGATAACACAGCAGAAAACACACACCCAGTTTCCAAAGGCTTTCTTTCATTGCACAGAGGTCCAGCAGCTTGACCATCTGAAAACCCCAAAACCTATCTCCACTTTTAGGTACCTAAATGGAAAAGTGACTCTACATCAACATCAGCTTTTCTGACCACTCTTGTGCCAGCGTTAATCTGTCCCTTCTCTTACATCCCTTGACTTGTGTTCATTTTTTCCATTTAAACCATCTTAGAACAGCAAATCAAAGTATTCAGTATTTCAGCTCCCTCGCCTCCGCCTGTTAATACAGACACAATGTATTTACAGTGGATTTCTAATACAGACATGTAACTAGAACACCAGCAGAGATGGTTGCTGTAAGGAACAGATCACACTAAATACACTCTGCAAAGAACATAAAATCAGTGACATTTTGACCATCAGGCCCTGGGGAATGACCTGTACTCCCTGCTCACAGTGTGCAGGCTGGTGCTGGGCTGATGCTGAGCAGATGGCTGCAGAGCAGCTTTTGCTGGCTCTGAGCCATCATATTGTTTGTTCCTTGCTCCTGAAGGTTGGGTTATTTATTTATTACGTGGCCCTACACAGTTGTGATCAGGGCATGATGGAAATGCAAACGCATGAACAATAAGATGCTGTTTGCAGTTGTGAGGGGCTCTTCATGATCAAACTTTGATTTTCTGCTGCCAATTTTCCATTTACCACCTCTGGCCTAATAAAGCCTTCCCTCCAGCTTATTGTCTCTCCAGATTACAACCCCTAAAGAAATGCTCGAGTGTTTCCATGGGGGCTGATATTGATGTGTTTCTCCTGGAGTTTGATTTCTTTACAAACAGCACTGAGGATGTCAGCAGAGCTCCTGCAACCATTTATGTTAAGCACAAAGGTTAGGATCTCAAGCTAATTGGCATAAAGATAGAAGAGTCTTTAATTAAAGGTCTGTTGCAGTGAAAGTGATTAAATACAGATGCAGGATTATTAGATGCTAACTTTCACACAATTGTTCAGAAGATACACTTGTAGTAGTGAATAAGATGCCCATTTCTCCTTTATAAATCAGTTCCTCCAAAGATAGTAACTTTTATTTTAAACTCTTTCCCTACCACTAAGCTTCTTATAGGTGCTCATTTTGACATTGCATTTGAGAAAAAAGCTAAACAAGAACTGAGTATGTGTGAACTAAAGTAGAAATAAACTCCATTTGACTCCAAAGTAAGATCCACAGAAATTATGCTGCACAGAATCAATAACCATTCTGCCTTTTGCATGCATATTTAAACAGGCCTAATCCCACACATAAAGGCAGCAGGTTTAACAATTACAAGACAATCATCAGACAGACTTCAGATCAGCCAGATGTCCAGAAATATATTGTTAATCTCAACTGTAGTTTTACTTCCAAAATTACTCTGTATCCTATCTTCTGCCCCCCATGCCTCATTTTTAAATCCTTCCATTATTCACTCCATAGCTTTTTATTATCCTCCCCTTAACTCAGTGTGATCAGTTAAGTTCCAGCAGATGAACACATTCTCCATATGAATCAGAAATCCAGCATAGCCACAGTGCTGCCCAGTATTTACATGTAAAGTGGTAAATCTTGTAAGAAGAAAATTAAAATGACATCAATTTATACTTAGCATTAAGTGGATCAGACATCTCCTCACTCCCTTCCCCCACTCCCTCCCACCCCACAAAGCCTATATGACGACAGCAGTGCTTAATCTTTTTTGCTGAAGGATGTTAACAGCACTGGGCTATGTGTTCTGCTCCTCTAAGTTTGTTGGTTATTAAATACTTTTTCTGCTTGGTTGCTTTCAGGCTTAGAGTCAAGTTAAAAATAAATGAATACAATGCAATTATTAATACTCAGTTCTGAACCAACTTTACGCGTTTAAGAGGTAGCAAGAGAGCAGAGTAAATGCGCTCTAATAAAATTTATTTCCTTTATTTCAATTTAGAGGGAAAAGACAAAAAAAATGCAACATTTCCAATGACGGACATAGCAGGGAAATGAAAGCTAAGGAATGCCCTGTGTAATTGACCTGTTTCTAGAAATATTCTGATGAAAACTAAACATGAAGCCACTCCCTTCAGCCCATAAAAACTCAGAAGTAAACCTGGTACATTTTCCTCAGATAGTTTTCTCCTACAAAACCCCAGATCAGTATATTCAAGGCTTAAGGTCCTGCCCTGGTTCTGGACCTCAGTCTGAAAAACACGAGGGTGTTTCACATTTCACAGCCCCAGGCTGCCCAGGGCAGCAGAGAGGTGAGACCCAGGTGAGGGTCAGAACAAGCAGGGCCACCAAGCCAGTCCCTGCAGAGCTGTCCCTGCTGGAATTGCCTCCTGCATGGTCCCTGGGCCAAACAGATCTGACCAAGGCCTCTCATCCTGGAAAGTGGAGACTGAAATCAGGCTTTGGTGGGTTGAGTGAGCACCTGACAGACCCTGCAGGTAAGGGGCTGCACTTGGTGACTGAAGGTAAGAAAGTGGTGGTGCAGCCTTGCTTGAGTCCCAGATGGAACTGCAGAACACGGCAAGGCTTCAGTGACAGCTCCCCTCAGCCCAGCATTGCTCACAGCTCCCACACCACCAGCTGCATGGGCAGGTGAGGATGAGGAAGCCAAGGAAAAGCATCATGTGGAAGAGTAAAGCCAGAGGAAGGGTAACCCAGGGGCCACAGGGATTAATCCCTCCAGTTCCTCCTTCTCTCCCAAACCAAACCAAACGAAACCAAACCACACCAGTATAAAGCAAAGTCAGGGCAGTGAGAGCAGAGCCAGTAGCCAAAGCCGTGTGGGAGTGCCTGGGCACTTCCCCAGGAGCCCCAGCTGCACAGGAATACTGGTTTCCCCCAGATGGAGGTGGCAGAACCCAAAAGCAGGCTCAGCCTCCCACCACCCAGAGCACAAGGTCTGGCATGGTGAGAACATGGTTGCCAGCCCAGGCAGGGATGATGGAAAGGAGTCCTGGTTCCCTGTTGGGCTGAGCAGGAAGGGCTGCAGGAGGTCCCTCACATGAGGTTTTTAACAGCAAGGACACAATGCATAGGAAGAGAAGTGTTAAGGCTGCTCTTCCATCAGGCAGGGAATAAAAGACAATGGCCTCTATTCTTTCACTTTTTGGGGAAGGAAGGAGACAGAAGCAAACAATGAATGACGAAGGCGCAGCGTGTGTGTAGTGAGGACCACGGTCAAGTACCCAGTCCTAAGCAATTCTCCACCTCACACCAACCACTGGTACCTGCTGGTTCCCTGAAGAGAAAGCAATGCAATCTGCTGGTTCCCTGGAAGAGAAAGCAATGCAATTTGTACTCTGCTGAATAAATTCCTCATTTCCCTTTCCAGCTATCTCAAGTGACTATTCCTCTTCTTGTAGCAATGCACATTAGTAGAATGAACATTACCCAAGGCAACTGGGTTGATTTTCTTTTTTTTTTTTTTTTGGAGGAGCTCACATCAGAACAGTTAGCATGAGGGACGCTGGCAAGAAGGTATAAAGCAGCTCCAGGGATGACCAACAGGAAAGTGATGACTAAGAGAGTGGCCTTGAGAAGGCTTTGGGTTGTTCTGTGGAATGTAGTCCATGGCAGGAAGAAAGCAGAGGGCACAGGGCTTTAAATGAAGGAGGCAGGTCAGTACATGTTGCAGTGACACATACATGGACAGCCAGCTGTGCTGAGAATCAATTACCCCTCTTACAGGTGCTGCTTTATAACAAATACCATCTTTAAGGCCTTCAAGTTGGGGCAAAGCACATGGAGAAAGATGGAAATGACAGCAATCCATACCTCAAAACACATTGGTATCACTCCAAAGTGAGGCATGGGCTGAGTCTGTCAGCTCCAAGCTGTGATTTCCCAGCAAATATCCAGGTCTCACACTATAGTTCCCATGGCTGAGAGTCACCACCAAAACTTCCAGCCAGCAGGAATGCATAATGCAGCATAACTCAGCAAAATAAAGGTGGGTGAAATCCAGTTGTTACTGGATCACAGTACATCTTCTCAGACAATGCAGTAAGCATGTTCATGGCCAGAATGGCGTTTGCATTTTGTCACAGAAACATGGTGACACAATGGGGTTTTCCTGGATGGATTTTTGTAGCTATGATCAAGTTTTCTTTTTCTTCTTCAGTGGAGTGGAGTAATTCAAGCTTCCTCCACAAGCTCCTCTTTAATGCCTTAACTGAATTTTCTGAAAGCTACACCTATGCAGCATCTCTTCTGCTTAGGAAACTTAAGAAACTAATCCTTAAGAAAAGTGTCCTTTTCTTACTCCTCTTCCTTGCAAGGAAAAGCCCCCATCATTGCTCCAGCAGGTCACCACGGGGTGACCACAGACAACCCTGTCTGGGCAGCATTGTCATCCCATATTTGTTTCCTGGCACATCATTAGTAACTCAAATGTTTTTCTGGAGGCCTTTCCTTCTCTGTTTTCTTTTATTCTCAGCTTCCTCCCAGTGGCATCCAAGTGTCCTGAATACATCACTGGAAAAGGTTCCACTGTCATGACGGCAACAAAGTAAATTCTGAGTTCCATCCCTTGTGTATTTGTGGACTGCATTTTCTGCAGCTCTCAAACAGCCAGCCTGAGCATCACCATGTGACGTGAACCATCCACTTCCACTCGAAATAACTCAGCCAGCACAGAGCAAAGCAAATAGAGACTGACAGGGGCAGGAAAAAAAAAACCAAATAGGAAGGGTGATGGAGTACGACCGCCAATGAAAAGATGGAAGGAAATGACACATCAAACAGGGCTACAATGTTCCCATTGTTCTTTTACAGCCCATCTGTGAAGCCCTACATGCTTTACTAGTGTATCTCTCTTGTAGAAGGAGATGCTAGGAAAAATCAATCTCTGGTATGCAAATATTTCCTGCTGTAACTACAGCTGGATAATATCCTTGTTACACCTTTAACCTGCCCCTGTTTTACTGTGAACCAGTAAAACAAAGAAAAGGAGGTGAGATCACAAAGGTATCAAAGAGCTCTCTTCTAAAAAAATACACAAAGCCTGTGGCCCTCCAGAAACAGTGATCTGATTTATGGCCTTAAATGCCTAGTAGATTATACATACAATTGAAAATGCACATTTACCGTGGCTAAGTGGTCATTCTGTCCTTAGACACTTGCACACGATGCTTACACTGTCATCCTGTGGTGGTTTGACATCTTCTAAGGAGGGGTCAAATCCCCTCATGGGTTCCAAACACCAACACATAACTTAATATAGCCACTTGGCTCTGAAATTTATGTCCAAATTTCTAGCAGTCAGGGACAGATGCACAGCAACCTGTAACTTGCCAGCCAGTCTTGCTGAAGAAGACTTTTCCATGGCAGTCTCCTCACCAGCTGGTCCAGCCACGAGGCGCAGAAAACAGCCCAGGAACCTGCACAGGTCTCTGCCCAACCCAGAGGTCTGTCACACCTGGTGTCCCCTCCATCTGGGCTGGCTGGGAGGTGGCAGGCAGAGAAAATCAGAAATCAGCACGTGGGGTGGCCCAGGGGCCTGGCTCTGCCCATCCATTTGTCCCTCAGCCTCTGCTGTCACAGGAGGCTGCAAAGAGCCACCAGCCAATTAAAATAACAGCGTTTCGTTTGGGCACGTTCAAAGTGCTGTGCAAATAGAGGGATTAATTAATCCCCACAACAGCAGAGCAAGGTAAGCACCGCTCTCCAGATGGAGAAAAAAATGACAGAGGCAGTGAGGAAAAGACAAGAATAAAACACAGATCTATGAGCCTTGTCAGACTTGATTTCAGTCCCTCGGGCCACAAAGCAAAACATTTGCCTTTAAAGGGGAGTGATTTACGATGATCTGGATCTCAACCTTGACCTACTTTAGCAATTATAACCAGACAGGATAAAAAAATCTCTCTCAAATGAAGGTTTTTAAATAAAAATCATCTACTTCAGTGCAGAGGCATTTTCTGTACAGAAGGCAGCAGCAAACTCCTCCTGGCTCGATGGTGGCAAGGTCCTGAGCTCGTTTACCCCAGAGTGATGCTGAAAGGCAGCAGTGCTGGGATGTTCTCACAAACAAGCTGAGCTACTGGCTCCCAAGTCATACCTCGTGTGTGACAACAAGCACAGAGCTGTCCTGCTGCTATTTAGACCCAATTGCTAAATTGCAGCAAATGCAGCTAAAATACACAAAATGAGTACTTTTGTGCAGAAGTGCCTGGTGTAACTACCCCAGGGTGCTACAGAATACTGAAGTGCCATGAAACAACCACTTACTGAGGTGTGGGCTGCACTGCAGGATTTGGAGTCATTGCACTGCATGAAACCTTCAGCACACGGAGTTTATTTCACTTTCACACAAAAGCCAGCTGTCAGGAAGGAGAGGAGAAACTACTCTTTGCCACACAGAGGAAAAGCAGTTGATATGAAGGGGACACCATTCTCCAAGGCAGGAGGTAGAGTCCCCTGTGTTCACTGCAAACCCAAGATCTTTGCACTTGCTCCTTCTCCACAAAAAGATTGAGCAGACTTTCATGTGATCACTCGTTCACTGGTGAGCAGGAATTCATTGCTAGGTAGGTTAAGATTCAGTCATCTTGAACACAAAAGTTTGCAGAGTGCAGTTTTATTGCTTGGGAGATGCTGTAGCAGTTCACAGGCTGAGGTTGTCCCTTAATGATACCTCTGACACCAACCAAGAGCCTCCTCTTGACTTCTCATTCAAAACATCTGATTAAGCATCTCATCAAGTCTAGCTGTCATTCCCAGTGGGAAAACACATATGGTAAATATTTTACCCAATAACCTATAATGGACTTGGGTATAATTCAGACTACAAACACCCTTGTAAAGTGCAGGTTTTAATTTTTAAGGGCTTTGTTTTCCACAACATGGATGGCACATTGAGACCACGAAGAAGGAAGAAATGATTCTGTAACAGTCTAGCTAGAACAAGGTTCTGATATTATTACCAAAGTCCCTGTGGAGAAGAATTCCAAAAGAATGGACTAAACTCATGGTCTTACCAAAGACAGGACAAAAGGGGAAGGAAGCACTAGTCTGGGCACCTTCCTATGGCATGATTTCTGTTATACCTTTATAAAGCTAAGGATGGGCATAATAAGCTCAAGGTATCCTGATGTTGCTCTCTTTTTTTCACCCTGACAATTTTCTCTGGAGTTCTCACTCCTTTTGGTCACAGCCTGGCTCCATCAGCCTGAGCCCTCCAAGGGCTGTCCTTCAAGATAAAATGCTTGGTTCAGAGGCATTGTATCTTCTACTGTGCTGGAGCATTTCTGCTCTCTCCAAAACATTCTCTGTGACTTTGCAAGGCTGGGACTTCATGGGTATTTCGGTAGAACATTCACACACATCAGGTCTCTGGTGAAATTCAGGCTGCCACAGAAGTGTCCCACCTGCTGAACAAAGCCAGTGTTTCCTGAAGTCTCTTCTGTGCAGAATACAGCCCTGCAATGCTAATGGACATAAACCTCAGCACTTCCCTCAGGTTTTCTTTGGGGGCAGCCAGCAGCTGCTGCTCCTGTTCTGCCCTCCCTTCGAACACTGAAAGCTGGGATGTGTGGCCATCTACTCACTGAGTCATGGAGATAAACAAATGGCAATTGTGCCTGAGAGGTAAAGCCGGGAAACTTCTTAGACATAATCCAGGATGGAGGGGCTTTGCAACAGGCAAAGAATAAACCCAAAAAACAAGGCAGAGAATAAAGAGAAGATAGATGTAGCTGTTACCTCATTAAATTGCCAGAGTAAGATGGGACAAGCTGCTGATAATTCCATGCCATCCATTTAAAAAAACTGCCAAGATGGCACAGAATGCAAAACCAGGAGAGATGGTGGGAAAGCCCCTTCTGGAATACAGCACTACTCACTGCACAGATAAGGAGCTGTGGGGATTGCACTTCCCAGTATCAGCTCGCTGCCTTCTTATCTTGGGACTGGAGATTGGAGAGGAAAAAAACAACAGATTTTCAGGCACTCTACTTGAAATTGGAGCAGGGGTCCAATCTGCAGCGTGCTGCACAAAATTAATCACTTTACATTCCCACCAAGGTCTCACTGCTCCTACCCAGAGAGGAGACAAAAACAGGTATTAAAAGGGGAACTTGTGAACAGAAAACAAACCATTACAGAGCAAGCCACCCTTCCTATTAGCAATGCTTTATCCATCCATTCCTGCTCCTGGTCTTCACAGAGAAACCTTGTTATTTCTAATTGACGCAGAACTTGAGTACCAGGGGGAGGTTTACTGACACCTTCTCAGCAGCCACACACAAACCCCATGTCCCTAAGCTGGAATTGCAGTGAGCTCATATACTGAAATCACAGAATACTCTGAGTTGGAAGGGACCCAGAAGGATCATTGAGTCTTAAGGTTTTTTGCACCTGCCACACAAACATGTGCATTTATTGCCCATTCTGCTTGCTTTATCCTCATTTTTGTCTCTACTCAGCACTTAAGAAGGGGAAGAAAGGAGAGGAATAGAAAAGACTCAGTTATTTCTAGCAAAGTATGTTTCTTTCTAGCTCAGAGTACAGCATAATTTTGTTTCCAGACTTGGCCATATTCTCAAAGCTAATCAGCAAACTCAACTCATTTGGGGAATTAAGTGTTAGAGCAAGAAAATATCAAAGAGCCAGCCAAAGGCATTCAGCTCTTCTGCAGCATTTGTCATCATCTGCCTCTTCCTCTCCAAGCATCAAAGCAGTTCTTAGTGAAATTCCACTGGCAACATTTTAAAACAGAATGCACCATGTTAATGCAAGCTTTTAATTTCATTTCTAACATTATATATATATATATATACACATATACATCTATATACATATATGTATGTTCAAAATCCTTCCTTAGAGAAGTGTTCTTCCCCAGTGGGGAAAATCACTCCAAAACACAACACCAACAGCTAAGTTAGTTTCTTTTCCAGCAAAGCTACTGAAGCTCCAAAATCTCATGTCGCAGCTACTCTCTTGGCAAAATTTTAAGCAATTAACTGCATTACCTGGTGCTGCCACGAGATGTCAGGGGGCAATAGAGAAAAATTGTAGCTGCCCTAAATCATGGAGCTGATTGTAAAGGGGAGGTAACAGTCACCCGGCCTTAGCAGCTCTGACAGGGATGTCCACATGATTCTACCCCTATTTACTGCAGCCTGTTATCACACCGTAATATCTTATATGCAGGGAGCCTTCTTTCAAATAAACATCCCCAGGTTTGAGAGCATCGTCAGGGGATGGAAGGAAGAAAAGGAAATCAAGCTTGGTTTTCTGAAGCTGGAAATTCAAAAGAAAAACCCTAAGGTAATGTAACAGCATTATGTAGGTCTTAAAGGCACATGGCTCAGAAATACCCAGCTTCCAACACTAAGATCAGCCCTGCTTTGTGCACATGTAACAATATTTTCACATGTACTGCTATCTTCTCCCCTTAATTATCATACTGTTGGCAGCAAAATTTTACACACTTTACTCAGAATCCCCACCCTCTCCAAATCCTGTTTCAGTGATGAATAAAATACAGAAGGATGCATTAGAGGCTCTATAGCAGCCAGACTGTTCCTGCCAAAATTGAAGAGTCCCTTCTCTCTGTAGCAGAGTGTGAGAGCTGGAATTGGAGTATGTGATAGGGAGGAAGGGCATACAAGGTGACTATAGTGTGAGTTTGGAACCATGGAGTGTTCACAGGTGGTAAAGCCACAACTGGGCTAGGATGGCAAGATAGAAATGTTAAAAAAGAGCTACCCTGTATCATCCATATGTCACCTTTCCAGAAATGCATCAGATGGCTTTTCAAATCCTATCACAGCTATTTTTTTTATATCCCTTCAATATGATGGATACAAGGCTTGGAGCATGCTGAAGTTTGTTACATGATGTTGAACACTTACATTTTCCTGTAAAGAGAGTAAGAACGTTAAAAATTGGTACTTTGGGTCCTTTCCAAAGTAAGATGGAAGTGCTACAAGTCCCAAAGGAAGGGGAAAATTCCTACTTCTCTTGCAGTGCACATCTTGTTGAGGAGCAGTCCAAGAACACGATCAAAGCTATGGCTGTTTAAATTACACCTTTGACTCACTTCAGGCGGAGAAACTTGGAGGTCCAGAGGAGAAAAACATTTCTATGGCAGATTGAGTGACTGAAAAACACATCTAAGGCTTTAAGACACTCAAGGCTGAAAAAGGGCTGAAACTGCTGGTCAGGTGAAGAGGGGGAAGCCTGACAAATCAGCCAATAGCATATAGCAAATTATTTTTTGTAGGAGTTCTTCATGTATGATTTTATATTTTGCATACATACACATCGACATCCAAGCTCAAAACATCTGAGGAGCTGTATTTTGAAGGGGCAACCTGCCAGCCCTTAGGGCTTGGGTTAGTGGGCAACTCCTCAGCAAGCTTGTCCCAGGACCTGGGTGATAGGTGAAGAGGACCAGCAGCTGGGAACACAGCTGATGCCCTGGAAACCTGTGAGCAGATGGGCCCTGGAACGATGGATGTCAGCAGGGGAGCGGCGTGGGCAGCACTTTGTTCCGGATGCTTCGTGCCGAGCGTAGGAGATTATCGGTTACGTGAGCAGCAGACACATGGGCAGCAGCTCCAGCTACACTGGCTGCTCTGCTTCCCGTCACAATCCCTCTCCCAGGTGATGAGAGCAGCAGACCCAATGCTTTCCCTTCCTCTCTGGAACATGGCACAGGACAGAAGACAAGGTAAACAGAGCGTCAACAAATTGGTTTGTGCCAGCCTCGGCACAAAACCCTTGGTACACACAGCACATGGCACAGCCTAATGAAAATTGCTTCTCAGGGCTCGGGTTCCAAATGTCTCAGTGAGGAGAAGTCCCCAACCTTCTGTTAAGCCAGAACACTGAGGAAATCCCATGACACTGAAGAGCAGCTCTGCTTGCTGTGGTGGATCTGGCTGCTGCATGCTATAAATACAGCCACTAAGGCTGTGCATTAGTTCCACAGTACATCAGGCACTAGACACTTCTAGTATCACTCACTGAGGGCAGTACAGCCTCCTAAAAATTCCTTCAGGTTATGGCAGCTTGGGTGTGAAGCAGGTCCTCAGGATTACACTCTTGTTATCTCATGCCAAATGCTTTGCAGAGCTATCTTTTGTACCAAACAAATTTATTCTATCAACAACATTTGAAAAATCTCCCAAAATGTACTCGTACCCTTATTTATTTATAAATCATGAGTAACTCATGGAAGAAGGCAGACAAAAGGAAGAGATGGGTACCAACAAGGTGCCCAAGATTGTAACATGTGCAGATTTGAAGAAAAAACTTCTGACTTTGAAAGATAAGACTGCACAGTTATCTTAAAGTCTTATGATGTCATTTCACTCTTCTAAATGCACATCAGCAACCACAGGAGAGATTAGTGGTTCAGAGCCTCACCACAGAGATCCAGGCACAGACTTGCTGAGTTTGCTGTGGACTTTTTCACATAAATGGCTTTATCCTTGCATAGGAGAGCAGGAGGCTGCATGAAGGCATTAGATGAGACTCCATGCAAACCAGTAACTTGAATTAAAGGCAAAGCTTGGAGAGCTGTGGTCCAAGGGCTGATCACAGCTGGAAAGGAGGGCTGTCAGGGCACACTCCAAATCCTTCAATAGGCAAACCTGAACCTATTTGATAGATGGAGGAAAAAACCCTACCCTTAAAAAAGAGGCCCCGAAGTTTGTTAGTGCCCAGTTTACTTCCAGATGCTGTTTGTCCCTCTCTCTAGCCAAATGCAGGGCAGGCTTATCACACCTTACAACTGCAGGCACCAAAAGGAGTTCATGTTTCCAGCTCTTACTGCCAGCATTTGAGTTTGATTGAATCAGGTCAAAATCAGTCTTGCTCGGTCTGACGTAATGCAGACTCCTGGATCCTACCCTGCTCATGAATATGTGAGACCTCATTCTCCCTTCCCACAGTCAAGCTCTTAAAAACTACCAGAGAAGTGCCTATGCTGTAGATTGACACACCAAAAAAACCCCAAATCTTAAGTATAGAGATCATTTTCAGAGAGGGGAAGTACATTTCTTATCAACACAGAAATAAAAATGGAAATGGATAAAGTGCCAGATCGGGCAGGTACCTTAACTTAGGACCATTTAAGTTAACTGCACTCCCAAAATCTATTAAAAGCCAGTACAAATTTGATGTACTGGCTTCTCATGTTGTAAATAAAAATAGAGTGAACAGAATGTGGTATCCTCCTTTCCTAGCTTTGGCTCCTACAAAAGCATTTGGTGGTGTGCACTGTCACAATCTCTTCTCCAGCCTCCTTCTCAGGTAGATTATGCAAGTCAGAAGGTCGGGTGGATACATCATTTTGCCAATCCACCAGTGCTGAGAGCAATCTTAGCTAAAAAAGACCCAGGATCTTCTGACAGAAAGAAATGGCTTTAGAAAAGAGGACTTCAAACCCCATAGGGGTTCCTGTATTCCCAAGTGGCTCAAGCAGAGTGGGCTAACACGGTAAGGACATGGGTTAAAGGAAAGCACTGAGGCCATCTCCAGAAATGGATCTGCACATATTCCAATCAGTGAGGTCTTCTAATTGACGGAAGCTTCCTGTAAATGGAAGGAGCTGCACAGAAATGTCAGTAAAGCCTATTAATGGTTCAGCATACCTCCTAGAATTTACTTGAGGAGAGCAAAGACCACTCCACTCCTGAACTACAAAAATAAAGCTGCAAATCAGTCTGAAATCCAGGCTGAAAAATCAGCTGGCTTTGGCACCGGGAAAATACAGTCATGAAAGCAGGAGCTCCGTAGCTCTGTGCATTTGCTCTCCAGCCCGTCAGAGCCCCTGTGACAGCAGCAAGCGGCTGCTGATTGCCACCAGCTAATTATAGCGCTGGGCTCAGGGCAGGGCGGGCGCTGCTGGCTGCTGGGGCGGTGTGAAGGCAGCAGCTCCGTGACACATTCACCAGCAGCTCTCCGAAAATGACCCCCTCCCGCCTGCCTCCATCTCACGGCCAGCGTTTGATCGCTGGGAGCGGCGCAGGAGCCATCAGCAGCTCTGGGAGTGTAGGCCCACGGCCGCTTCTCCAGCCCCACGTCCTCGCAGCTGTGCTGTGCTGACAGGGAGCACCTGGCCCTTCTCCATGTAAGAAAGCTCAGGGCAAGACCTTACGGCATGGGGAAAAGGATACGTATTCCAAGTCGCTCCAGATCTGGGGAATCTGTGGGAGGAAGTGGAGCCAGAGCTGCCTGCAGCAGAGTCCACAGGCAGGCGGGTGACCAGAGAGCAGCACAGCCACCAGGCTGCACCCCCTTCCCCGGGCCACAGGCCACGAAACAGTAACTGCTGCACATTTATTCTCTGACCTCCACTGTTTCACAGGAATGAGAAGCAAAATAGAACGGGGAGGTTATTCCTCAAATGTTTTCCTTGACCTGGAGAAAGCAACAGCTTGCTACAGACTTCCTGCTGGCCTGCCCTCGGTCAAAGCAACCGAAAGGGCTGCTGCACGTATTTCCATCTCAGAGTTGTTTACAGAGTTTTGTCCTTCCCTCAGGCACTTTCCTTCCCAGCATTAGCAGCGATGTGTGAAGATACTTTGGTATCAGTACCCTTTTCCTGGAAGTGTTCCAGTCCACCAGCCCCAACGACTGCTCTGAAGGGCAGCATTAGCCCCGGCCCGGGTTCCTTCCCATACTGAGCCACGTAACAAGGAACACACAGATTTGCAATTTGATTCTGCCACAGTATCTCTGTAAGACTCAAATTTAACAAGAAAACTGTTTTCCCTATACTTGTGATAACCAGGCAAGGAAAATGATGCCACGCAACCTTAAACACTAAAGACTGCAGAACAAGACAATTCTAAAGAGATACTTAACATAAAATCAGTGCTAAGTAGATGGGGAAACAGGGATGAGGAAGGAATGAAAAATAAAGCCAGCAAGATAGCACATCTTAGTTACTTTTCTATCCACGCACGCCGCCTCTCTTGGAATCAATTCTAGTTGCACCTAAACTAAATCTGATCAAAGTTGCTGTAATAATTTGTATACTTAAAGTATCAACTCATCAGTAAGAATGAAACACAGTCAGCTCATCAAATGCTTCTCATTATTACAGTCATTCTCAGCAGGAGCCTGCATCTCCCATCCCTGCAGACATCTGCTGCGATCATCAGAAACCCAAAGAGAAAGAGTCTCTTCTCAGGATTATTTCAGTTTGAGCACTTGTCGGTGCCACACACCCCATCTCCATTCTCCCCAGCTGTCGCACACAGAGAAGTGCAAAAGTGCTATGAAAAGAACCTACTGCAAAACCCACACACTGGCAAGGGATTTGGGGACCTACATAGCACTTGAACCTACATTTGCCTTCAGTCTGTGAAATAATTTAGCTTTCAAGTCTATGAGACCTTTTAACATGGGAGCTTTCGATGCCAATCTTCCTGAATGCCAGCACCTAGTTACTTGGTTTTGAACATTTAAAGACAGGAGTGTGGCCATTCCAATGTCTGCTACTTCCCAGCTTCCAAAATCCTTATGTTTGTGACTTATTTACACTTCTCTGCATGATTTTTATCTCATATGAAGATTTCCATGTGAGGAACCTGCACTTATACCCCCATTGTTCTGGACAATCACTCACTGTTGCAACTTGACTGAAGAGGAAGGGAGTATATTAGCAGCCTATGAGTTTTCACTTCCGCAGGGAAGGTCCAGATACCTCTGTACAAAAATATTTTTGTAGTTTTTACTACATGTACAGCTGCAATTTGTTGAATACTGCATTCACAGATGTTCCAATAAGACAAAAGAAGCACAGTCTTGATGAAACCAGCAACAAATGGAGGACCCACATGGGTATCATTAATGGGACACTGTAAAAGTAAAAAGAGATGTCACATAGGTTTCCTCCTTTATTTTTTTTTTTCCTTGCTCTTGGTTCTATTCCCCTCTAGTGAAGGAGAGGAGGAAGTAGAGGACACGCTTATTAAAATTTGCAGCACACAACTCTGGAGGGAACGCAATTACACCAGAGGACAAGATTATATGAGATTATTCCATCATTTGAAGACATGCTTTGAAATTCAACACAGCCACAAGTATAATTACTACAGGCACTCAGGAGCAACCAACTTTAGAAACACAGGTTGGGGAAAACTGTTCAGACTGTCCAGACTACAGCTCTTCAGATGAAGGTTTGGGGTGCAGCAGACTGTAAGGGAACATGCCTTGGTGAAGTGATACTGTTATGAAAGCTGAACAAGCTGGGATTAATAAATACAGGAGCACACATCACCTACAATGTAAGTCATTCTTCTGTTCTGCTCAGGACTTTCTAAGTCCTTGGATGAAGTATTACTTCCCACACTGAGTACTTCAGGTAAATAAAAGGGGACCAAAGGAAGAGAGTACAAAAAACAGGAAAGACATCTAGAAAATAGGACTTGTCATAAGGTGTTACAGAAAATTGCATTGTTTCTATCTAGTGAGGAGAATGCTATGAGGAGGGTGATAATGGACTGCTATGTACATAGAAACATGCTACAAAAGTCAATAGAATGATCTGTTCTCCATAACCACAGCAGATAAGGAGTAATGGGCTGAAATCGGAGCAAGAATGACTCAGATCAAACATTATAAAAACTACATATAATGATAACAAAGCACAGGAAGAGATTTTATTCAGAGTTCTCCAAACACAGGGTAAATTAACAGCAGTGATGCATCACTGAAGCACTGCTGATCATACTGAGGAGTAGGGAGAAGGCCTCGGTAACCTCTTGGCTTTCTCTCTCCATCCAATTTTTCCCCAGTTTTCCATGATCTCACCTTTACAACTGTAAGCACTAAGAGCTACAGCAATATTATAACCATAAGAGCTACCACAAACCTCAGTGAAGTTTACATGCATTGAGTACCTCACTAATATCAACAATTAAGTCACAAATGGTTTTTGCTGTCTGGTCAATGTGAGGGCAGGGAAGTGCCTTTTACTAAGGACATGATTTAGCTCACACTGGATAAGCAAAAGAAGAGAAATTTCAGCCACATATCACTCTCAGCCCCCAGCAGAGCCAAGAGAGAGAAATGCCCATGGTCAACACCTACCTAGGGACAAAGGCTGTGTCAGGGGTGTGCTCTGTGCTGCCTGGGCAGGCACCCTTGCTTAGGGTGGAATTGTGAGATTTCTTGTGCAGGTAAGACAGGAGGATTTGCCTGTGTGTGCTGTAACAGTCACCTGTGTACCCAGCCCCTCACTCAGACACCCATGCTGACACTTCCAGAGACTTCCTGCAGCCAGAGAAGATGCTGCACAGCACTGGCACATGAAGTTTCAGATGGATTTTAAATTTCTCTTCTTAAAAGATTTTTGCTATAACCTTTACTACACAAGGGAGCAGAGCATCTCAACATGCTTCAGTTGATTGATGTTATTCCATATGGGACATCAGAATATTTTTAGAGAAACACATCTTTCAAAGATGTACCATTAGCCCTGGNTTTTTTTTTTTTTTCAAGACACAACCTGGAAAGCTACCAGACAGGAACAGCTCATCTGCTATCCTCACTGGAACACCAGGGTTTGCTCCCTTTGCTCCTTGCAAGTAAGAAAAGCAGAACCCTTCAGATTATATTTCAGGTTTGGGGTCTGCCCATTTTCCCTGGGCTTTCTCCTGGTGGGGCATGGCCTCTCTGGAAAACATTACAAAGCCAGGGCAGTGCTGTCCCACAGCTCATGGGCCTTTTGCATGGTACAGGAGTTGGTTTCCTAACACCCCAGCGTTCATTCCACATCCCCCTCGGGGCAGGGAGGGTGAGGAAGGCATACACAATTCCCCTACTGTGGAGCACAGAGATAATTCCTTCTAATTAGAGAACTCTAAATATTTGGAAGTCAGCATTCATTATTATTCTGGAAACTTCACATGGCAATAGAAGATGGGTTGATTCTGGCAAAATTTCTTCATAGCAAAAGAGCATTATCAGGCAGGAACAGAGACATTTGTCTGTTTTTCAGTGCAGTAATGCCAACAGATACATTACAGCCAGTCAGATAACTCAGCTGTCTCTAAGGGGGAAGAAGGGTAAACTCCTAAATGTGAAAATACCAAGTGAATTGCATTCACATATCCCCCCTCCACTCATAGATGATCCTGTAAAAAAGATTTCTGATAAAAATAGTACAGAACATCAACTGAAAAAGAACCAAGAATTCATATTCAGCTGTGTCTTTCAGATGTCAATACAACTTATGTGACTTCTTTTCCCTGAAATGGCTTTGGGAGAAAGGAACAGAGAAAGAGAAAAGGGGGGAAAAATTGTCCTGGAATTGACTTTGGGAACAAATGCTATGTCAGCTGGAAGAAAGCCAAACTTGAGTTGAAATAGCTCTTTGCTATATTCAGTTCTACAGATTTTTCTGACTGGAGATGGCTCCACTCAAGGACATTGCCATAATAATTGGGAACATGCTGACATCTGCATCAGAGTCTTGGTCTAGTCAGAAGTCGAAGTCTGAGGAAGAGGCAGTGAGATCACACTTAAGGATCTAGAAAGCTTGCAGTCAGGACAGCTTCTTGGGAAAGGTTGCCTATTGAATTCCAAAATGTCTTCCTAAGCTTGCTGAAATACTGGGAAACAGAAAGCTGATCCTTTACTCAAACACTTCTCTCAGAGCAAACCAAGGCTACCACTTCACCTGATTAAAATGCAGTTAATTCACAGGCTTTGCTCAGGGAGTACCACAGACTATATTTGTTGGCCTGTTGCTGGGACAGGGTGATTCCTTCACCTGTTTATCAATTTTGCACAGGCCTAGTTATGGTTGAAAGATTAACTTTCAAATAGCAAAATTCCTATATGACAGGAAACCAGAAGACCTAACAAATAACAAATTGAGTCATGCTCTCTTTTTGCCATCAATTTGCAGAGTGTTGGGAGAAGTAGAAACGGAAGATGCAAAACAGGGATGATGCACAGATTTGTGAGAAATTACTCATCAATCCAAACCCCAATATGCAGCAGGGCCAAGAGGAATTTAATTTCAAATGAAAAATGTCCAGTCACCAGCACATAAAATTGCTTCACAAGAAGTGACGTTTCCAGTTGCAGACTGTGTTCTGCTTAGACACATGAAATTCATTGTATTCCTCTTCCCCTTGGTATGCAGTGCACACATGAATGGGAATTGCTGCTGCAGAAGCTCACTTGCTCTTAGGGTTGAAGGTGATCACATTCCTTCTAATTAAGTAAGAAAATTTCACTGACATGGTGATCGTTGCGACAAGAACAAATGTGTAATGCATGGGAACAATGGTGCTTTGGGGCTTCAGCAGATCACCCCACTCTGTTCAGAGGATGCTGGGACCTCTCTTTCTGATACTCAGTTCCAAATACATCAGTCATCAAACAGGCCCAACTCCTATTTCTGCCTTGCCTCACTCACTGTGATGTGGCTTCCTTTCAGTTTGCTTCCCTGCATCCATCACTGATGAAGGAAAAGATGTAACAGGATTTACTGCTTGGTTGTTCTACCTCTGTGTACAGGATCCACATTGCCACTAGACTACAATAAATAACTGGTTTGATGTTATTTTTCTCTTTGTTTTGAAATTAGGAGTCACTTTTATTCATTCATAGGCCAGGAAGATATGGGCTTGCTCTGCCATCACATGTGTTGGTTTAGCATGGCTTCAGGATACGGTATTTGCTGAATTTGTTTGAACTTTCTTTTGGTTACCAGGCCTTCATCCAAAATGTTCTTCAAATAGAAGAATTTCCTCTTTTCCTAACAGTGGCAACAGAGGCAGCATCCTGCAGTGCCCACCAAACCAAAAGCTGGTGAAACTTGAGAATAAAGCAAGACTTTGCGTCCAGCACATACCAAAAAAACCCAGGGAAGTGGGATGGAGAAAAGTTTTCTTTAGGAATATACTCAGGAGCTTGTAACTGACCTTGATTCTACCTGTGACTATCTAAATCTAGAATTAGATCTTTGTCTTCCAGGACAAGCAGGCAGACAGTGGGAGGCTCAGAGGGAAATAATAATACAGTAAGAGGAATGGGCATCTTCATTCATGTCATGGTGCTCCCTGGGATACCAAGGTAGGAGCTGCTTCGTCCTGTTCCTGACTTGGCTCACACAAATGATCAGGCACTCGCCCTGGCCAGTGTCCAGCAACCTCCTCCTGATCTTCATTTTCCTCACTTGAAAGAGTTTGGCACCACATGAGTTTAAGTGCAGAGAGGGTTTGTAGGCAGCCATGCAGATGACTCAGAAGCAATCAAAACCAGCCACGAACCTTTCCTCAGCAAAACCACATTTGCTCTTGCAATGTTACATTTTCTTTGCTGTCTCCATCAGGGACTGATTTGACCTGACACATGACCTGCAATCCTCACCAAAACTGTCTTTTCTCTGTTCTGCATTTTCCTTTCAGGATGACTGTTTGAGCTCACCTTTGCACAGGAGTCTCCAAGGGCAGAGGGCAAAAGGGAACTGCAGGAAGGATGGAGGAGAGAAAATCCCACCAGCACGTGGACAGCAGCAGGGGTTGGAGCTGTCAGCAGAACAGTTAGATCTTTCTCTCGCTGCTGGGGACAACTCAATAGCAGAAGGTGAAAGTTGGTGCTGCTGAACTTTACATTAATCATTGGCTACCAGGAGAGGAGCTGGAGTAGCCTGGTCCTGTCAGTGTGGAGCACAAGGAATCGTTCAAGGGCGCTGGTCTCTCCTGCCATGGGGATGTGCTGCGTCAGCAGTCCCAAAAATGGGACCATGGCACAACAGACTTGTAAACTGCTGCAGTTAAAGCAAGGAACGATGACAGGATGTAAAACCAGCACACTTCACTTCCCAGAAAACCACAGAGCAAACCCAGAAGATCTTGAACAGGAAGGTACTGAAGAATTCAGTAACAAAATTACCTCATGTTGTTAAAACATCTTTCCCTCTCCCCCTAGGCTGCTGCTGTCTCACCAGCAGAGCAGGCGAGGACACTGCACTCGTCTGCACATCCCCTCAGCACTGAGGATGCATCACTGCACCATTTGAGGAGAAACACACTGCATTAGCATGTCAGGTCTCAAACAAACAGCCTTTTAGATTTAGAGCAAAACCAGCTTTTTTTTGGTTTAAAGCAACAGCACTTCGGGAGCTTCTCATTCCTGGGTTTTCAAGAGCATGTGCCATTCCCCAAAAAGCTGAGCTGGCTATTGCTCCAGAGGCAGCTCTGCACAGGCCATACTCCCACAATGTACTTCACATTTCTCTGCCCACACAAAATCCCCCTCTCAGCCTGGAAGAGGGCAGGCACCAGATGCTCTCAATGCAGCTCTCTGTTTCACATTTCACAGCCAAAAATTAACCAGCCCCACACAACTCACTGGTTTATAGGTACTGCACATCCTATCTGTTTCATCATCTGAAGCCAAGCTCCATGCTACAGAAATAGTTACACCTTGAAAGAGAAAGGTTCACTGGGGTAAAGAAGTGCAAAGGAAAATAAAGAGGGCAGGGGCTCTGGTAAGGAAAGCACTCTGGCACGTCTCCTCCTCAGTGGCTGGGCCCCCTGAGCAGAATACAAATGAGGAGCATCACTGACAGCCCAGCCTAACATCCCAGTCCCCTTCACAAGGCACCCATTCGGCTCAGGGCACAGAGACAGTGCAGGCATTGTCACAAATACACTGGGCACAAACAGACTGAGAGGGAGGCCCACAGACAAACATCACCCTATTGAGCCTGAACACAGCCTTAAAAATATACTTACAGATACGGCTATTAACATGCCTGCACAGAATGGAATATGGGCAGAGCACTCAAAGTGCTTGTTCATTCCTCATCCTCCATTTCAAGCTATAACGTCACCCTGTAATTAGCTGAAATAACCTCTATTCTGTTCAGCTTCACCACTGATGAGAAGCTCACAAGAAGCATGAATCGTCAGGAAAGGTTTAAAAATACATCCAAATTTAACAGCAATGACAAGGGACATAAAGCACTTGCTTTTTTTTTTTTTTTTTTTAATCTTGCAAGGGCTGATTAGCAAGGATGTCACCAGTTTGGTTTTGCAAGCTAGTTCATAAGAATTAAGTGGGAATAGACTCATCCTAAGTGGGAAGAGACTTTTCCAAAGCTTCAGCTCTAAGACAAAAAGGACCATGCCATTGCCAGGAAATATACAGGCATTACATTCTTCAACAAAGGTATATTTTAGAATCCAGAAATGCTTAGATTTAAAATAGATTCAGGACAAAAGATCTAACATCAAGGCAAAAGAATTAGCATAGCAGATTTTCCATAAGAAATAAAAAGTTGAGGATGTAATATATTTTTACTGACTGACCATCCTTGCAAAAAAAACATGGGTGGGAACTAACTGTGGGCAAATAAGGGAGCCTACATTTCAAATAGCAGATTATTCACAAAGTTTTCCCCCCACCTTTATTACTCTGTGAACATCTGATTCACCAGGCCTTTTGTGTTTTTTCTTTAATTAAACATTTCAAGCCATTCACCACATCTGACTAATGAACCCTGCGTATTTCATTCTTGTTTTGTGTGCAGATGGGTTGTACACACAACTGTGAACACTGTGGCTTATGATGCATAAAAAGCAAATGTAGATTCAAAAAGTAAGCAAAAAAAAAATCAAATCTAATGCAGTTCAGAAGCTTGTGAGAATAATACAGGATAATGTCAGGATAATGGAGGAAAACTTCCAAGAGTCGTGTATAAAGATGCAAATGATAAATATACTGGGATAACAAAATCATTATAGGCAGGACTTGTTCTTATAAAGAAAATGATGGGCTGCACAGGAACAGCAAACTATTCTCAAGCCCACTTCATGTTCTCTAGGTGCCACATTTACACAGACTGTAATGAGAAACACAGGCTTAATTAAGCTTTTTATTTAAAGAAAGAACTGATAAAACATGAAAAAGAGAACCTCACATCTCTGGTATGCATTCCCCCTTCTCTTAGCTTTGCTTGATCAAAAATCAAACACAAAGAAGATTAATTTATTGGTTGGAACATAAAACCAATTAAATAAATAAACAGCTTGTCACTCTGGTTTCAGAGTGAATCTAGTGGAAAAATTTTTTCCCAGGAAACCTATTTTGGGAAAGCAATAAACCACAGGGAAGGGCAAAGGCTAGAGGCATTAAAAAAACCCACCTGGAGACACTGTGCTATTTCTGATGTTATTGAGGATTTTTTTTGGGAAGGAGCCTGCAGGAGCTGTATGCTCCAGCCCTCCTACAAGAGCAGCCCTCATGTGCCTGGGCATCTCCTCCAGCCAAGCCACCACACTGCTGTTCCCATCCAGATATCCATTGTCTCTGCTGTTTTCCTTCAAATAGAACTTTTTTGCCCTCTATTATTTCACTCCTGATCTACATGACTACAGAAAGGCAGTGGATTCCTCTGCTAAGATAGAGACCAGTGAAGCTGTGCTTAGGCTTGATGGAATTAAATCCCTGGTGAAGGGTTCAGTTCAAGCTGCACCATTACCAGCCACCCTCATGAGGAGGTGAGGAGCAGCTCTCTCCTGCTGCCAGCAGAGACTCCAAAGTGGAGAAAATTTCTACACACAGCATAGAAAATGTTTCCCTTGGCAGCAGTTATGAAAATGCCATTCATCCTGTACACAGCCAGTATGCTCCAGCATAATAAAGAGAGTGATTGAATGGTCTTTTAAGAAGTTTACTGGGTCACATTTCTCCTGGACTAAGGCCAACACTCCCATTATTCCCCAGTGCTGGGTGCACATCACACAGATCCTTTACTGGTCTCAACCCTTGTTTTTTTACTGATGCTGACAGTGCCTAAGAACGGAAATATGAACTCTGACATTACTTCTAGTGTAAAACATGCTTCCAGAGGTTTTCTAGGATAAATTAATAAGCCTGCCATCCTTGTTTCTTAGGTGTCCAAATGGCCAAGAGAACTGGAGCCTGTGCACTTCTATCTGTGTCATCCAACACAGGTTTGTTCCCAGTCAAGCCAGCACACACCATTCTTCACAGGCTTGCAGGAGAATAAGAAGCAAAGTACAATACAGTGTGAGGTAGGATAATGTGAGAGCTTGATTATGCAAACCATTAAAGTTAATGGCACTAGTCATTCAAGGACAGATTATGCCAGGGACTATGGCTTTGCAGAGAAGTGCACTGATGGTAAATTGTACTTTCCAGCAAGACATTTGTGCAGCTTCCCAAGGCAGTCAGTTCTCCTCTCACCTCAGTCAAGGAGCTACATTCCCAAAAAACAATTAATGCTGAGGGCAGGAGCCCATGCAGGGGCACTGCTGTGTCCTCTCCACAGATGAGCTCAATGCCTTGGGACAATCACCTGCTGTATTCAGGGGCTCTCCTGAGAACCAGCAAAACACAGACACCTCACTGTCTGAGGCTCTCCAGGTCAACAGGAACTGCTAGTAAGCAATTCATCTTTTGCAAAACGAAACAATTTATTACAAAAGAAGGAAAGCCAGAACAAAACAACTAATTTTTTCCTTCTCCTTAGCTGAAGATTGGATTTCCTACCTGTTCAACCTATAGGTCCCCTAGAAAAGTTATTTTCTGCTTTTCTTTTTATTGATTCAAATTATTATTTTAAGAATCATTTCGTATTTTAGTGCAAGCAAATCTTGTCAAGAGCCACATTTCAACAAGCATTTCCATAAACTGAGGGTAATAAAGCTCTAGAGAATGGCCTGTGCACGCTGGGAATCAGCAGCAGTCACGCATCCAGGGGAGGGTGGGAGCAAAGAAATGGCCATAAAACCCAGCCTCTGATTCATGCACAGAAAAGCAGCCTTCCCCTGCACAGCATCCCAGCTGGCTCACTCTGGGCATCGTGGGCAGACAAGAAATTGCAACCCAGCTCCTTCAGGAGAGCTTTGCTGCACACTTGGTTTAGTGACTCTGCAAGGAAGAGTGGCTTCCCCAGCCCAGGTCTGAGCACACAAGACCTCAGCTGGGCCAGAGAGCTGTCCCTGCACAAGCAGAAGACACCCAGGGAAGGTAAAGACTCTGCAGGACACAAAATAAACAGGCACAGAGGTACATTTGCAAAGCCTGGCAAAGAGTTTCACTCCTCACTCCCATTAGACTAATGGGCACAAGAACAAGGAGGTATTTTTTATGCTGCCCAGATCTGGATAATTCTGCTCAGAAGGTCCATCTATGGCAATTTTAGATCATTTCAGATGTAAAAGCAAAGACAGAAAAGTAAGGGGTAAAATAGCAGAAAAAGAAAAGAGGGAAAGAGCCTTTGAATCTCTCCTATTAATAATGTTAAAAAGTCCAAATAGCTTCATTTCAGACCCAAGACCTAATTTACTGTGTAGTAATAGCACTGTCACTGTACTTATCACAAAGAGCCATTTTGTTCCAGTGAAATGTGCCCTTGGAGGCATTACTGAAAAGCCTGCAGGACCGGAGGCTCACTTTCTTGTCTGGAAGAAACTTCCAGCCTGTGAGCCTTTGACTGAGGTAGTTATGCACAACCTTAGCAAAATTATGTGCCCTCTCTTGCTGGTGCTCTTGCAGGGGCTGGAGGTCAGCAGTGCACACACTTAATTAACACCTCACCTAACGCCAGAGGGGCAAATCAGCAGGATTTTGCTTTTTCAAGAGGCCATGAGCTGCTGAGAGCAACAAAGCAAGGACATTCTGACAGTGGTGCTGGCATCTCTGGAGGGCAGTGAGGTGCCCAGCTCCCACTGTGACAGCCAGTCTCCTCAGCATCCTTTTGCCAAAACCTCTTGGCTCGTGCAGCTCCAGAAGCAAAAAGCCTCCTCTCTGATCTGCTGCATGAGCAACTCTGAGCCAGAGATCCCTTCTGAAAGTACCCTAGAGCTGGGAGAGCTCAGCTCCAAACTGACATCCTCGCAAAGAGATTTAAAACCAGACATTTGTCCAGGCAAGAGGCAGCATGACAGATGCTTCATGGATTTTCTCATTGCTCCGAGTTACATTTCTGAGCCTCCCATAAGCTTTCCCTGCTGGGATCTCCACTGAAAACTTGGCTGTGAAGAGGCTGCAGCTGCGTGGGACTGCACTGATGCCTGGCAAAACCCCCAACTCCAGGGCAAGGATGCAAAAACCAGAAGGAAATGTAGACACTGCACTTCAGGCACTTACGATGTGCCATTTCTCTGCTTCACACTGCAGCAGTTGGGTTCTCTGGTGCTCACAAAGACCCACCAAACCCTGCCAACACTCTCCTTTTCTGCTTTTCCACTGGTACAACCCAAAAGTGTTTCTGCGGTGCCATCAGTGGTTGTTCCCAGAAAAAAATCCAAGGCAATTTTGACATGTCTCCCACAAAAGAGGTAATTTTAACCACCCTGGGTATGCTACAGGCAACATTTACATTTGCACAGGTTTAAACGAGCAGAGTGCAGTTTCCAGTACACGCAGATCAAGCTGTGGTAAAAATTTAAGCTTGTGACACTTGTAGGAAGGAAGGCTGGACTGATAAGTGGTGACTCAGACAAGCTGGCACTGAGGAGCAAGCTGACAGAACATTTAATTAACAAATTAACTTTCTACTCTCTTAAATAATCATTACAGTCTTGCAAACGTCCAAGAATACAGCATTCAATTTCTACCTACAAGGCTGCCTCTGACATTTTTCCAAGCCTAACTTCCCAGTTTCCATTAAAAACAAGTTTACCTACTGCATCATCAGATGTTCTGCTGACAACAACATTCTGCTCTGAGCACTTTTTTGTAGCTGCAGGATGTATTGGCCAATTCCTCTGAGTCACTTCTAGCAGAGTCTCACTCTATCAGCAGCACCTATTTGTGTGAGTGTCTGTTTGCTTGGCTGCCCTCCAACCACACCAGCTTTTCTGACTAAATCTCCTGGTCTCTCTCTGTGCAAATAGGAGTCAGGAGACCTGCAGAAAGTCTTATTCCTATTGAGAGGGAGACTCAGTGAAAAATCCTGGGGACCATTTTCAGAACTGACTTGGAAGAAGGAAAGAAAAATAGACAGGAAAAAGAGAGAACCATGTATGTCACCATAAGAGTCTTAACACCCTTGTCCCTTTATGAAAACCTCAACCTTCCAAATTTGGGTGGTATGTGGAGTTAACCAGTGCTGATACCGACTGTTGTAGCACATTTCCAGAAAACACACAACTAAAAGAAGTGGCTAAAGCTACAGAAAGGCATTTTTATGTGCTAACCTGATCCACTAAGACACTGGATCAAAAATCTGCCCAGACAATTTGAACTCCTGTTCTGCTTTTTGGTCACTGTCTTTTCCCTGCTTCTGCACACAGCCCTTGCTTCTCATGCTGGAAAAAAGATTTACCATCAGCAAATGTTAAGGGCTTTTGGAAGCGATTTGGCTCCTTTTCCCCAGGATAAGCCACTTGCAAGGCCAGGTAGACTCAAGCACACATCCTTCTCTGTGAGCATCTGCTCTTATACCGGCCAGTCCTCAAACACAACGGCCCCAATTTCCCCAGCAGCCACCATTTGGATAAAATAATGAGTGCCAAATGTTTAACAACCAGATGGGAGCATCAGCCCCAAACACCATCCAGACAGGTCCCTTGGGCCGGGACCCGTCTGCAACCCTTGCAGAATCAAGTCATCTATTACTTACACAGGGAATGGCAACAGGCATTTAACTGTAATTAACAGCTTGCTGAAGGAAAGGCAGGAGCAGCAGGGCCAGGACACAAAGGAAAGAGATGCTTTCCCTCCCTCCTGGGACAGGGAACAAGAAGCAGAGATCTCCAGTGATTTCAAAGAGCAAACAGTGGCCAGTCGAAGTACCTCGGGGAGCCCTGTTGTAATGGGGAAAGGTGCCTTGCACAGGAAAAGCAACCTTAGAAGGAGTAGCTTCCCACCAGCCAGTGCTAATTCCAAAAGCCCTGACGGACACATAGTAGGGAATATGGGAAGCAGTCCCGTCTCTCCTCCGTTTTCCCCAGGGCACTCTTTCCATCCTCCGCGTCTCAGCGCCCTGAGAACGCTTCCTCCCCGGAGCTGCGGGCTTGCTTGCCGCACCGCCATCAGCAGGAAAATCTGGGTTGTTTATTGTCCCTCTCAGGGAGGGCGATCCCGTATTAGGAAGATTAAGGGCAGCCTGCGAGCGCGTGACAGGATAATCTGCTGCGGGCGCCGAAGGGGCTGTGACAGGGACACGGCACAAACCCCGCCCGGCCCCACAGGCCCCGGCCACCCCTCGGTGCTGCTGCCAGGCCGGACCCCAGCAGTCACAGGTTATAAACAACACACCTATGCCGAATCTCCACCCAGAGCCCTGCGCTGGGCTGCTCGACCATGAAGCACAAGCCCCCGGGGTGCTGGACTTTGCTGCTCATACCCTCCCTCCTCAGCAAGACAATATTTCTGTCAGAATATACCAGCGGCGCTTTGGCATCCCCTCCCTCTCCCCAGCACCGTGCAATATGCTCTCCTATACCTTCTGAACGGCTTGTAAGCCAAGCTCCTTTTTTAAATGTTAAACAAATTACACTGCAAAAGTCATGAATGATTCAAGTATGGGGGGG
>VZTR01022063.1:104861-126544 GCA_013400775.1 Chaetops frenatus | reverse complement strand
GAAGGGGCTGTGACAGGGACACGGCACAAACCCCGCCCGGCCCCACAGGCCCCGGCCACCCCTCGGTGCTGCTGCCAGGCCGGACCCCAGCAGTCACAGGTTATAAACAACACACCTATGCCGAATCTCCACCCAGAGCCCTNAGTATGGGGGGGGCGGGGGGGGGGAAGAAATCTTTATTTTCCGAAGAACAGCAGCTGTTATTTGTGTCCTAAAGGAATAAGCAACCTTTTTGCACATTTTGGGAAAGCAGAATCACAACTATTATTCACCTCATGAAACGAAAGGAAATTTAATTTCATGCTGAATAAGGTAACTAAACACAGACCATATTTTAAAGCAGAGCAGCACCAACAGAAAAAGCCCCAAACAAAAAAAAACCCAAACCAAAGACTTCTTATCCAGAATATCACTTTACTTCTGACTCAGGGCAGAAACATCAAGCTATTCTTAACCAGCCTGGTCACAGTCATTTTCTTCAACAGCAAAGCAGAATTTAAGTTTCTGGATGCTCAACAACTGCAGCTCACAGCATTTCTAGTATTTTGCAAGCAAAGCCACAGGATTCCCCTTGCACAGTGTCCTGACAAGAGCTCTGACAGTGCAAGAGCTGCCTGACATGCAAACCACGCACGCTGCAGGCAGCCACCACAGCGTCCACGTATCCTCAGTGTGAATCCCCTCTATGCTTGTGGTTGCTTTATTTCCCGTAGAACTGATGGTCCCTACCCTGCTTAGATTTAACCTCTTCATCACTGCTCCCTCCACTGCCTGCACTGGCAGAGGGGACCCCAGCCCACAGCCCTTGTGCACTCAGGGAGTGCAGTGCTGATTTTTAGCAACCATTCTCTCTCTTCCACTCTTGTTTCACGGGTGAGCAGCAGCTTTGAATGCTTGTCTTCCCTTCAGATACTTAATTGCTTGATGTATTGAGAAACCACCTCTTAAAACTATTACAGAGCTCTGTATCACTAGATCTCCATCTCCCAGCATCAAAACCTGTCATGCACAATCAAGCCAAAGGAGTCTTTAATTGTGGCAGCACAAGGAAAGAAGTAGGAACTTAAGAAATTAAGAAGACTGCTCATATTGCAGCGAGTTCAGAATTATTCATACTTTTTGTCTCAGCTTTCTTCTTTAGAGCTAAACCCACTTTTTCTAGACCTGCCTGCTACGGATTTTCCACCAGTACCTCAAGAGAGGAAATCACTCTGTTCTGTCTCAGAAGCCCACTTTTACCACAGATTCTGTACCTAACAGCGAGAAAAAAGAACATAACCCTCAGTGTGGTTTCGAAATCAGTGCAAATGCAGTTAATATTTAAGTAAGAAAACCTCATCAAGTGAATCTTTATGTCTAGAAATCCAACCTGCTGTGGTTCTGCTTTTCCAATCCCCCTCCCTACCTCCCCTCTAAGCTCGCAAAGGCAGCTAGAATGATCAGAATGATGGTGCCCAACAGTTGGTGTTTGGTGCACAAAATAGCCCCTCCACTCCCAAATCACTCCCATTTCTGGGGGCTGTGGTAAGATTCTGGGTATGCCAGGTATCTGCTTAGCACCAATTTCAAGGTCAAATTTTCTTTTAAGATCCACTTCCTGCAGAAAATGATGAGTTTGCTCTACCAAAGGCAACTCAAAATCCAATCATCTTCACTACACAGAGAAATACAGGGGTGTCAAGTGAGAAAAAGGAATGGAGCCCCCTTGGAGAGAATCACAACGACCGCTGAAATATTAATGAAGCTCTTTATTTGAGAGAGTCTAAAAAGGACTTTGAATAATGCATTGCAAGCAACGGTACATCAGCACTGGCTTTTTTATCCAAGAGGCAGCTGGCATTTTAAAAATAGACAACTTTCAACTTGATGGGGGTAGCTCACCAGCAGAGGAAATTATCCAGAAATGCACCATCATTTAAGAGAACAAAGCAGAAAAACAAGCAGAGCACAAAGAAAGTTCATTAGTACAAATACTCTGAAGCAGTCCTCTTCTCTCAGCACAGACTTGCCCCCTATAAGCTGAACTTCACTATTGTTGGGTGTCTCAACATACTCTGTCCCTTAATTTCAGCAGAAAAGTGTCTTCAAGCTACTTCACAACAGGCATGGTCTGGCAAAGATCTAAGGATTTGCACCTGTAAACAAAAGAGATGCTCTCTCCCACACAGGCAGCTCATGAATTTCTGAAACTTATATTTAAAAATAGGATCATTAGTGATACTGGCTTTTAATTCAATAGAAGAAAAGGAAGTGGGAGAAAATGGAATTTTAATAGGACTGGGATGCAAAGTAGGACCCTTGGAGCTTGCTTTCCTGCACAGCTGACTGGACACGTGGGGCCCCTTGGCTTTGGGGTTGCACTGCAGGCCCCACTCCCACTGCACAAACACTTTCAGCACACTGAACAGACACATGGGGTGCAGCCAGTGAAGTGCTTGGCTTGTTGGGGGGTTCAGTGTTCACACTCATTAACAGCAACCTGACTGATGGACAGAGATGTTGCTGCAGATGGCTTTGTGACAAGTCCCCCAGAAGGTGATGTAAGTTCTTCCAGCCAGAGATGTTTCCTAGGTATCCTTGATATGCACTCCTTTTCCTGCACAGAAAGCTTTACAATCCAGCCACACAGGCATATCCAAAGGTGTGGGGTGGGATTCAGGGCACAGGTGCCCTGGTAGTGACAATGTTCATTGTCAGTGCCATTGGCACCATTGATTTTTTTGGTGAAAACACTGTGAATCTTGATGCCACCAAGTATTGACAACATTAGGAAGCTGTTTGGGAAAGGGACTGATAGGAGTTTTGCATCCACACAACTGGGTTCCCTCCCTTCCTTCAGTGCCACGCTGCCTCCCCTTCCACCAACCCCTCTGGTTCTGCTGCAGAGACTGACCTGCAGATGAAGGGGTTTTATGCCATAATGGCAAGTTGAAAAGAAGCACAGGGATGTCTTCCCCTACCCATTCCCAGGGGTTCTTCTGTCCCAACACAATCCTCTCTGAGACACACCAAATCCCACAAACTATCCTGCTCCCACACCTCCCCCCACCAAAGAGTGGGGTCAGTGGGGCAGCAGCTCCTCACCTGAGGCACAGGGAGCTGAAGGGGGAGCAGAGAGGGGCAGGAAAGGCCCCACAGTGAAACACCAAACCCAGTGATGTAGAAGTGAAATGTCCCAGAAAGCAGGTGCACAGGGCCACAAAACAGAATGCCAGCCTTTATCTCCTCTTTCACCTCCCTGATTTATTTTACTGGGCAACAATTGAGTGGTTGGTTACCTCAATTACCTGTTTCCCTTTGCCCTTCTCTTCTTCATTAACTTCTGCCTTCCTTGTCCATATATCCCCCTTCTCTCTTTCTGTTAGCCCACCCTTTCTGCTTTGACATCTTTGCCAGCACAACCAAATTTAGTCACTTGTTGGTGTCCACATTTCACACAGCTAGAAAGAGGCAGCCATCATCACCAACACCCACACTCCCTCCTGGCAGGTGAAGCTGCCTGAAAGAAGAAAACCCCAAAGGAAAGACAGGAGGAATCCCCACCCCAAAGACATTACATGTTATCATGGCCCCAGAGAAGCTCTGAGAATGGCATTAGGGGTTGAAGGGCAGGGGTCCCTGATGTGGCCTTGCTCCCACCCTGCACTGGGGGTAAGCAAAGGGCTGCTGCCCCACCAGAGCCGCCTGGACCCCAAAACCAGCAGCATTCCGTGCCTGCTGCTGGGAGGGTAACACAGGAGCACAGGAAGCAGCCCCAGGCTCCACTTGTTTGCTTTCATAACGAGCTTTGCCTTGCCTGGGCACGGTGGGAGGCACTGGGACACCACTAACACCTCAGTGTGAGCTACAGCACAGGCAGCCTGCCCACACCACCACCTCTGGGAATACCTGGCTGGTGCTGCCAATAATCACACGGCGAGTGACAGTGCATCTGTGCACAGGGAGGCCGTGCTGTTGGGGGGGGTTAGGTGTGAATCAGATGACAGGAGAGCCACCAGCAGGCACAGAGATGTCAGGAGTGCAGCCCAGTTTGCACTCCTGACATCTCTGTGTGTGTTGGTGCCTCATCTGATGCCATCCCCCCTGCGTCAGCATGCAATGCTCCACGGTGTATGCTTTTGCACCTCACTTCACACTTTTATTTTCCTTTTTTTCACTTCCCCTCACTCCTTCCCCTCCCCTTTTTTAATGCAATGCAGCCTTTTTTTTTTTTGGTCCTGCACACTGCTGAATGTAGGACAAAATCAAACCAAGACACCTGAAGGGCAGAGCAGGAGGGTGTGCAGGGTGAGCAATGCTGCCCAGGGCACAGGTGCTGACAAGGGCAGGGCACTCAGCCACACTGAGCACACACAGTAAATAACTGCAGCCTCACTGGGAGAGCATTACAAATCCCAGACACAGCTGGCACAGGATGGATTTAGCGTGGTTGTGCTACTCAGCACTGGTATAAACCCTCCATACCACGCAGCTGAATCCCCTGCCACTGCAATGCAGCTGCCCCCTCTCTTGTTTTATTCCCAAGAGGCAGATCCCTCCCAAAACATAACTCTCCCAGAATGCTGAACAAGGACAAAAGCAGAAGGCAAACAGCCTGCAGTGAGGGCTTGGATCCCCAGACTGTACCACAGCCTAAAAAGTTCCATCATCTGGACTTCTGACAACCTGGGTAGAGTTTCAAATAGAGGGAGCCCTCAAAGGGGAAGGCAGGTTTTTCTAAACCAACCCAAAAACATATGGAAAGCCTTTAAACTGGGGGGCAGAGGAGGGGAATAACAAAAAGAGAGAGAGATGATTTCATAATTTTTAAAAAAAAATGCAAAGGGGAATGTGCAAGAGCACATGGTGTTTAGGATGAGGCATTCCCTGTGGAGCAGGTCATAAAACCAGAGGGAACCTGCTGGTTAGCCAAAGAGAAGTATTAAAAATGAGATTACTGTTTCTGCTAGAAGCATCAGAAACAAAGTGAACTCTGAACTTTGGGATTACATCCAGGATATTCAATATTTTTCCTGTTGTTAATATTTAGGTTAGATATACACACAAGTACCATTTTATCATTAAATGTTTCAAGACAAACTGTTCACCATTTGTCTTCTAAAGCTGGGAGCCTCAAAAGTGCAACCCAGGTGTGCTATAGAAACACTGCCAGGTATGTCAGGAGCAAAGACATATAAAATGTCAGTAGTATGATATTTGTGAGCAACTATGTCCTTTCATAGAGAGAGTTTTAAACAAACAATGCTAGAGTTTTTCTTCACTCAAATACCTATGTCAACAGATTAAGTTACCTAAATTGTTCTGAATTTTCTATATGAATCATCTCTCACATATTTTCTGTAATAGAAAGCATAATAAAATCTTTATAAATAAAACCTCACCTTCTCTGAGCAATTTGAAATATATAATGCAAAAATCCACATCTTCCTACAACAGGAACCAAGTACAAACCCTTACATTTTACAGTCATTCTGTGGTTTTTTTCCCAGTTTCAGAGCCAGGTAAAAAATTCATGGTTCACTGCAACAGTGAGCCAGAGACAAGGCCAGCAATGGATAGCGTTATGACAAGGATATTCTCCTTCCTAAGGAGGTAATGAACTGCCTTTTCCTCTAGCAGTGCCTGCCAAACCCATACAAAAGGAACCTGCCAATTTCTATCTGTCTGCAAGACTGGTTTAGGAGGTCAAAGCATTATTATAAAGACCTTTTTGCCTGTTGGCTTGTGATATACACACAGCTTTGAAAAGGAGAGAAAGGTTCCACATTTAAACTCCAGTGTGAAGCTTCAGGAGGAAGGTGGCAGTTAACTTGGGAATCTGTATGAGTTCTACAGCCCTTACATGATTTCTTAGGTAACTTGTCATGTCCATGAAGTCCATGTCATGTCCATGATTTTATGTATAGCAGCCAAACTAATCTGTGGAATAACAGGGGAAGCAACTTCCTCACCTTCCAGCTCCTGATCTCCCCACTGGAACAAAGGGGGAAAGAGCAGGTTCCTCCTGCTAGAGAGAGACCTGACCTGGACCAAATCCGTTTGTTAGTGGCTTTCCACCCCCTCCTTTCTCATCAAGCCACTAACAAATTAATGAGCTATTTCTCAAGAGCAGAGCTTAAGGAGGGAAGTGCAAGGGAGAGTTATCATTAAATACTCTGATCCCTTCAGCAGCTTAGGTACAAACGCAGGTGCTCCCTCCTTTGCTGCTCTCCAGAAGGAACACCATGGGACTCCAGAGCTAACAGGGAATAGCAGAACCAGAGAATACCCAGCTGCCACCTCCATCAAGGGTAATTTGCATTTGACCATTCTGCATAGCCATGGATTCCATATCTTCTGGAAAATGTGAGGATAAACTTATCTTTCCTTCCCTTGAAAGACCAGAAATGTGTTTCTAGTCCTGTCTCCACATACAAGGTTGTTGGTGAAAAAGCTTTTGAGTGAGTATAGAATCTGGCTTTGCCCTAGACCCAAGCCAGTTTGTGTACATGGGCCAGTGGGACAGGAGCATTTTTCACCCCCTTACTTGGTTTCCTCTTTTCTCCCAGGGCATTTCAGAGCCATTCCTTATGCATCTTTTCCTAACACACTGCCAACATTTTCTGCTTATGCTCAAAAGACACACATCCAGACAGCAGGAACCATGGTCAACACAGTGATGTAGCACTAGGAAAGGGCAAAATTCCTAAGGCAAGTTGTGAGACAAATCCTTCCAGGTCAGGCTGAGAAGAAGGGCCTTCCCATTTCTCAGCTGCCCAAGGATAAGGGCATATTCTGACACGACTGCCTTAGGTTGTCTTCCTAAGATCTTCCACATCATTCTCTGGGCACTTGTAATATATTTTATCTACTACAGGTTATTATCCTGCTGCTGAGGATAGAAGTCAGACAGTGGTGAGGCATTGGAAGAGTTTGCCCAGAGAAGCTGTGGCTGCCCCAGCCCTGGAAGGGTTCAAGGCCAGGTTGGATGGAGTTTTTAGCACCTGGTCTAGCAGGTGGCATCCCTGGCCCTGGCTGGAGATTGGAACTAGAGGATCTTCCAGGTTCCTTCCAACCCAAACCATTCTGTGATTCTATGACTGCACCATCCCAGGACTGACACAAGCTCTAGTTGCCTTACACAAAGCAAGGACTGCTTAGCCTTTGTCCATACAGGGGAAGGAAAAGGATTTAAATGTCAGAACCAAATGAAATGTTATCTCCTAAACTGAAAGCTTATTGGACAGCAACAACAAAAACCAAGAAAAAACCCTCAAAAGGATGAATTTCCCATGACTGATAGAGAATTTTTCAGAAAGAAGTTTCTCACATTTTTTATTCACATTGTGTCTTAGTGTCAAGAGAAGACAGGTACTAATACAGATTGTAAGAGTTCTCTGAAAGGCCTGATGTGCCAAATCTTAATCACGTGGCCATGTCTAGGATCTCTAGGCCTTTTCCTGCTGGCACCTGGACAAACATCCAACATAATACAGCACACAAAGCAAAGGTGGCTGTGGCTAAGCCTTGGCCACCTTAGCAGAATCAAAGTTTGGCCTCCACAGACTGTGGTTAAGATCACAGCTTTCTTCATTCATGCTTTCTCCCTGCCCCCTTGGAGATGTGCCCACTGCTACAGATGAAAACCAGGTCACAGCATAGGGGATGCTGCCAGCCCAGTATTAGGAAAAAACCTGCCCAGAACATGAGCTCTGCAGGGCAGCCACTTTCTGACACTTCCCCCTCTCCTCTTTGGCCATTTGCCTATCATGGTACTCAAGTATTTTAGTGCAGGAGCAAAGCCAGCAGGGCAGATACAGGTCAAACCATCTATGATTAATTCTGGTTTTCTTCCTTCATTAGTTACTCCATTTTTAGGCCATCCTGTGATAGAGCATACATGGGAGCAAGATTACATCATGGACCTGGCTGCTCTCTTCTGTGTATTTTCTCACACAGTACTTTTGATTACAGGATAAGACAAAAACAACAACAACAAGAAAAAAAGAGAGAAAACTAGCAAGTGATTTTATCCAAGAAGAGGTATAATTTCAATATTATTGATCTAGCCCAACATGAACTTGATTTTCACATATGCCAAGACTTGGAATAGAGAATACCACCCCAATTCCACTGCCAGCTGTGCTTCCTCCTGGTAAGCATTCATGATGCAATCCAAAACACATATGTAGATAACACTGGCTCCTGCCCCTGTGATCCTTCCTGTCCTCACCAGCATGGGCCATCTGTTACTGCTTAGCAGGCAGCCCCACCAAGCACTTGATTGTTACAACTTGCATGAAAAGTACGAAATAAACTGCCAGGAAAAATGGCATTAAGAAGTCTTTCCTAAGCAATTTACCATTTGAAAAGTGTAATTTAAACTGCACCACATAAGGTGATAAAAGAAAACAAAGCATGAACTAAGCCACAGAGCAATCTCTGTCCCTACATGATACCCACTCAGGGGGAAGGAGAAGTGGGAAACAGAAATCCTGCTGTGGCTAACCTGAAAATTCTCTCTGCCTAAAAGCAGCATGGTCCAGGAATGCCAGAGAAAGTAATTACCTTCTGGTGAGTCCCTGCTGAGCCCTTTGCCCTCTTGTTCACCAAGCCATAGGAGAGGGTAAGAACAAAACAGTGACTGCTCGAAGCTGTTCTGCTCTCAGCCTGACCAGCTGGACAACAGCCTTTACAAGGGATTTTAGATAGAGCTGCATTGGGCCATCAGAAGAAAACCAGCCTGTCATTCACCCACTCGGATTCAAGATGCATGCTAGGATGAATGATCACATCTTTCCATGAGCTGTCACCACCTACACCCACCAAACACCAAAATACACCTTAATCCAGGCTAGTGAAAAGCCTTAATTTAACTCTGACACAAAACCAAGAGCAGCTGGCATTAACTGCTTCCAGAAGGGTCTCACCGGGGTGTGGGAGAAAGCACAGGCTACAGAATAGGCTCTCAGCATGAACATAGTCCCTTCTACCTGAAGAAATTCCCAAATTAAATGTTTCCTCCAAGTAGTACATTACCTGAAATCCTTTTCCTTGTAACCTGTTCTAGCCTTAAATGGCAGCTTGGAAAGCCCCCACTGTCCTTTCCAGCACAGCCTCTGCCCCAACAGGTGCCAGTGCCCTCTCTCTGTGCTAAAGCAGAGTCCTGAGGGCTGCATCCCCACACAGAGTGCTCCTTGTAGCTCTCTGATTACAATTCATCAAGCAAAACTGCTAATAACTCTTTGCAGCTGTCATAATATCCACTGCATGAGTAAACCAGAGAGAAACCCTTCCTCAGCTAAGAAGTCAGGCCAGTTCCTAGAAGCACCCGACAATCCCAGTCACAAAACCTGCCAGAATCCACAAATGACAAAATCCTGCGTCTGGTCTTTAACCAGAGCTCCATGTTAGCAAAACCTTCCTCTGTGTCTTCACGTCTGCAGCAGGGTACAAGTAAGCAAACCACCTTGTTCTGGAGGTCACCACTTAAACCTGATCCTGCTTGCCACACTTGGAACATACCAGGGAGATAACAGATCGCTGGCACTCAGCACAAAGAGGATGAGGACATTCTTTAGCAGGCACACCGAGTCTCCTCTCCATGGGCAAGTGTGTCAGCGTGCTTGTGCCCCAGCCAAATGATCTTCCAAAATAAAGGTGGATATCCATCTACAGAAATGTGCACCTCTTTCCCTGAAGGAAAACTATTCCCTCTATGCCCTGCATGACAAGATTTTTTTTCTTTTCCCACAAAAGGGTTTGCCTGATCTATGAAGTCAGGAAAGTTGGATCATTCCCAGCTGTGGAAGCCCACTCATCCTGGGGCTTGCTCTCCCATGATATGGGGCAGCCTGAAATGCTTTCTCCAGAGCATTGTCTATGCAGCTTCAGAATAAAGAAGCATCATGGGGCATCAATTTCATATCTCAAATACAGCCAGCTGCTCCATCATAATCTGTCTTCACAAGCAGTATTCATCAGACTTCTCAGGCAGCATTCCCATACTCTATAAGCAACATCAGGTAACCCTAATTTTTATTTCAGCTTGCTATTCCTGCAACTGAAGTAAGATGTCAAAGTGAATGCTACAACATAATAATTATTACAGTTAGGCACTTAAAATAACAGCTGTGCCACATCTTAGACATCTTGCCTGACTTGCATCAGTGGCTCTGTCTATCAAGTGGACACACCAACTGTTATTTTTTAAGGACTACCACTAGGTAAATAAATCCAAAAGTTTAGTTTTGCCATAAGTAATTACACAATGCTTCTTAAGAACAGAGAAAATATAATATACAGCTGTCAATGGTGTAAAAAAAATCTTCAGGGTACAGCTGGGGTTCAGTTTTTTCTGAATTTAATCCAAACAACATGCACTCTGCCATGTCCTCTGATGCTGGCCATAATACTCAGTATTTATTCACCCACCAGCTGGCTCATGTGTGGTGTTGCACTACACCATCTCATCAACACAGGCATAAGTCTTTTGCTCTTGTATTCTTTTAGTGTAGACTTTGTTTTCATAGAAGCTACAGAATTTTAAACACAATTTTACCTCTTTTAGGGTCCATCTAAGCTTCAGTGGGACCACTGTACCAGGAGATCACATATCTTGTAAAATGATTTTGTGCTGCAGAATCATGTGGTAACCAAAGCAAGTCCAGAGACCAGAGACAGAATTTAACTTGACAGACGAAGGGGAAAAAAGTTTATCCTGTTGAGATATCCAGCACACGAGTGAATGATAAACCCTCCCAACAAAATCTATGGGAATTTTGTGGAATCCAAGCCAGAGTAACTGTTTCACTGAACTCTTTCACGTCTGTTTCACTGAACATCAATATTAAGCACAGGTGAGTTTCAAAAACCATTGCCTGACTGCATAAGTTTGGTCATGTTTGTTTCCCACTGAATTTAAGCAGAGCAAGATGATGTTGTAAGACATTTTACACCTTTCATATGAACCAAGCTCAGTCCACCCACATGTGCCCATCAACCAGAGCTGATGTAATTCTTCTTGAAATGTCTTTTTATGGCATATTCTTTTGCTTACCAGCACTGCACTCACAAATGGTGTAGAGAAAATATGTTTTCAAAAGAGAAATTTTACTGCCACAGTGACTTGGGCTTGTGGCACAACTGATCAGCTGGTTAATTGTACTAGAAGAAAAACTGGGTAATTGTCTGTTCCTCACTGATGAGGTGGCTCTTATATCATTAATAACTTGATTGATTGCTTAAGAGCTAGCATTTAGCATGAAATTCTTCTCTGTGTCCTTCAGATTTAGAAGTCTTAAATATTTTTCATATTCAATAGTGCTGGAAAAAGTAGGAATACATTTTGGTCTAACAACTGGTATGGCACTGGAAAGCCAAGCACTTAATGAAATTGAGAAGAAATCAACCAAGTGGTTGTGGTTCAGTTATATTCTTTATCATCTGGGGATTGCATTGCTCTAGGAAACAGCCCATCTCCTTGCTTTTATACTGGGTATTTTTCATGGCACAGGGATTAATCCTGTCTGGTCCCCCAGCAATCTGAGGTCAGTGAGCAGGAGGGAAGGGAAGACATTAAATCTGATACTTCTGTTAAAAACCAGCTATGGTGCAGCATGCTCAGGTTTCTGTACAACAGGGACCAGGTTTGTTTTGTGTTAAAGAGTATTACATGCACATCATGCCAGATCACAGAAACTGAGGCAACTTCTCCATATCATTCTGATCAATTCCATGAGCTGAAAACTCTCTCTACCACAGCCATACCTATTTTGAGTACAACCATCTTGTCACAAAGCAACTATCTATTGCTTACAAAACACAAAAGTCCTGGGAGTGGGAGGTTTTATTTTTGTCACTGGTTTCGGTTGAAAATTACACAAGTGCTGGATGAAACACTGTTTATTACCACACGGGCTGGTCCAGCACATCTCCTGCAGTTTGCAATTTCACTGGCTGGTGAGCACAGAGGGACAGCCCACCCCACACCTGCCTGGCAGTGCTGCCACTCTGGCCAGGAGGCTGCTGGCTGTCCCCTGGCTGTGACAGGGACCACCCTGGATGGGACAAGGACCAGTGGTCCTGTCTTGCTCATCTCTCTGGTGAGAATGCCAGTAAACACAGCTGAGGGTGGGTGAAGCCAGTGCTGAGCAGGGCACAGAGGGCACTGAGCTGCCCTTTCCATGCTGGGAGGATGCCCAGTGAACGCATGGCTTGGAAGTTGGAGACCAATAGGGAGAGGTTTAAAAAGGAGTACTTTTTTCTCATAAGGAACTATTTGTTTACAAGACCACGGGCAAAAACAACAGTTGCCCCACCCTGCTGGTGAGAGTTTTGCATGAGTGTTCTGAAAGCTGCACAGACATCCTGCACACACTCACTAAATGCAGCAAGGTCATGCTGTCCTCCTGGAAAGGCTGTTGTGTATCCCCAGTCCTACCTGCCATGACAGAAATAAACCTGTAAGGTCGCCTCCATGAACTACTTTTTTTCTTTTCTTTTTAAATGGTGTGACCTTCTGTTGCAAAATCCTGATTCAATCCCTTTGCATCAGCTCCTGTTTTATGAGAACAGGAAGCAAGGAACATACCAAGGGTTGGCTTGTATATTCTAGGAAATAATAGGGAAACTTTCCTAAAAGTCAGCTCCCCAACATCTTGAGGTCCTGGTTCTTTCTTCAGGAGCTTTTAGATTGCACTTGCATAGAACAAACCAAAACCCTGAAGACTGCAGGTGATGCACAGATGGCCTGTAGGTTATTCTGGGACAAGAGAGATCAATTTAAGCCTCTAGATTATTTGACTCGCACGATTTAACTCAGCAGTTTTCCTGAAGTATACTGGAAAGAGGAACTCAGTTCCATGTAACACTCAAGCTGACCTCAACATTTACAAGCAACTGCACACTGGATCAGCTTTAACTGACTCAAAGACTCAGCTATAAAAAAAAGGAGCTCTAGCATAGCATCAATGATCTGAAAACAGGAAATTAAAAAAAAAATAATCTCAAAAACAAGCAATAAGATCAACTGCTAGTTTCTTCTAAGACATTATTTTGCAGGTCAATTGAATCATGCTCTGTCTGCAATCAATGCACACCACAGAGCAATAAATGCTACATCCAGCACAAGGCAGCTGCAACAGTGAAAAGGAACCCACCCATAAGATGCAGCCATCAGGGAGAGCATCAAGGTACTGAGGGTAACCTATCTCTATTTGTTTCCTGTTTTGTTTTCAAAGGGAAACAGACATGCACTTAATTATGTTCCTATTCCAAGCCTAATTAGAGCCAGTTAGATGTTAAGTACTATTGAAGTGAAACAGGAGGATTGAGTTCCTATCTGTTCTTCTGTTAATGCATATCTGGAAAGTGTCTTCTCTTTTATCTTAACCTATTCTTCCAAAAAATGAAAGGCACAACTTGCATGACACATTTCTGGTGTGTCAGCTGTCTTTTGATGCAGTGGTGGCCACAGCAAGTAGTGAGAAAAATGCTTTGGGCAGGAGACTATCAGGGAACACAACAAAAATCACAGGTTCTCCATTGCAGGAAATTTGCAGCAATCCTCCATCTCAGATAGCTTTTGGAATTGACTTGAACGTGTTTCCGTGATCTGCTTACAATATCCTCCACCTTTTCTTTGGCTGAGGTCAGAGCAGAGCATCTGGACAGCCCAAGCAAGCTGCATAATGCCCTGTACCTCTGCACAGTCTTCCAGCATGGACAAAAATCCCAGTCCAGGCACATGGATCCTTGCAGGCTGCATGGGCCTGCAGACCCCATCTCCCCATCTCTGCCACAGACTTTCACTTCTGGTTGGACCCCAAGCCCCAGACACAACTTCAAAGCCTTGGTACTGCCCAACTGCAGTGATGCTGCACTTGCCATGACACAACCTGTGATGCCATAAACTGGCCTCAGTTTCAAGTCCATTCAGTGCTACCTGGCATATTCAGGAAATTCTAATTTCTTTGAAAACTTTGTTTGTTTAGAACTATCCAAATCAGTAAGTTTTTATCGCTGAGACTACCTCCACCAACAATGTCAGATTTTGATATAGCTCCCATTTACTTTCAGAAACATACAAAATGAGCAGTTTCACATTCTTTTGCCAAAAAATGCTGAAAGGAATTTTCCAAACACTTCAAAGTTGCTTCCAGATGGAGGACAACCCATGAGAAACTCCATCCAAACGATAAATGTTTTTAAAACTTATCAAATGGCTAAATCAGCAGGGACTAGCTGAGTCTTCAGTTGCAGGAGATGTACTCAGGCCCTTGCAGTAAGACTTTCTCCTGTACTGAGGTGCAGACATGCTTTGCTGGTGGCATTTGGTGCAATTTGCTGTTCCTGTGTTCTGCACCCTCTGAAGCAGTGCCTGTAATCCAGTCAGGAATAAGATCCTGAGGAACCTGTCAGCTTCACTGGTGGCTTCAATCCTGTGGCAGCAGCAGGTCTGAGCTGATCATTTCTGTTCAGAGGCATTAAGGCACTGAGTGGTTATGTGGGTCAGGCAGCAGGGGCTTCCTTCTCTTCCCAGTTTTAGGGAAATGTAAATGCTCCTCTTCCTGTGATATTTACAGGGTTTCACTCTCTTTTCTCCTCTTCTCCTTCTCTGCAGCACCTTATAAGCATGCCAGTCTTTTCCTTAGGTCTGTTCCAAAGAGCCAGAGGCTTCTGCAGATTAAGTCCATCACATCATTATGCATCCCATAACACTCTCCCAGCAATTAAACTCTTAAAAGGCACCCTTTTTGAATATAATAATAAAAAAAGAACATTTCAGTTTGATTCATCCAAATCCATATTCAGCTCAAACCAAACCCAGCCTTTCCTCAAAGCTCTCAGCAAGTATCTCCCAATGATAAATGATGTCAAGACAAAATTTCAACCTTCTGCTCAGCCCAGGTTGTTGGTAAATGTGGTGAATCCTGCCTGGCTTTTGGGAGAGGGTCACTGCCAGCATCAGACCAGCCACCAACTGAGCTCAGCACAGCAATTCAGGGAGATGGGAAGAGCAAGAAACAGAGAGGGAAGCGGGGGGCTGCTTGCTTCTTTTAAAGACTTTAGCACTGTTCCCAGAAATACAGATATGAAAAAAGCACATCTGGAAAACACCTTGCAAAACGCTACGTGAAAATCACAGAAAAAAATTAGTATTAACAACATTAACTTCCACTCTTTTACCACAGCTCCTAAAAATCCCGTGTCTTCCTCCCAGAGCTCAAAGAACCAGCTCAGCTGTGAAGTAACAATAATCCAGTAAGACACAAGTGTGCCATGCTTCAGAGTCCCTTCAGTGCAAGGGAAATTCAAAGGCTTCCCTCTCCTAACCCAGAACTGCTATAGAGACAGAACATATCAGCCATCTGCCCACCACTGTGAGAGAGAGCTAAGATGGAAAGAAGCCTGCTCTGCCCATGTGAAGGATCTCTTCTCGAGAGGTGATTAGACGCTAATTAGTAGAAATGAGCCTAAAAAAGTAACATTATGCAAATAAAAATGGCTGTACAGTATCTGTCATCTGCTAACCACAATCACTTCTGGAGTCCTGCATTTTATTCTGAAGATTCAGTCGCCAAGGTTTGCAAGGCATTGAGATCAACAGGGCTGAAAAGTGCAAATTTGGTGGCTGCAGAGTGGACTCAGCACTACAGCAAAGCCAGCATCTCTGTAACAAGCACCACTGGGCTTAAACAGCATGTGAAAGATTGAAGGAGATGCTTCTGCAAGCTCACATGCACAAAGAGCCTTTCTAGATATTCATCTATTAACTCACTGGCACGTAAATTTGTAGGACAGTTGCAACAACAGAAGAAATGATGATAAAAATCCAGAGATGGAGACAACTAATGGTACTAGGTAACCTAATTTTCCTCCCTGACAGCACAGGGAATTGATAAATAGTCACAGAATCAGAGATAAAATCAGATTATTGGATCCATTTTAAATTCCCTTGGTTTACCTACGATAATTGCCTCCGTTTCCTTGACAAGCAAGCCTGGAATGAACCAGCATCCAAGGACTCTACTGCTGTTTTCAAGGAAAAGTGCTAACAAGGCCTCCCCAGCACCTTTCCCTAGAATTTATATTTACCCTGTTTAGGCCACACAACAGGTTGCTCAGAGCATGAGGGAATGCTAAACAGCCAAATGTTTACTGTCCTCCCCCACAGCCTCATCCCCTTCCCTGTGAAAAACAAGGGCTCCTGCTACTGCCTGGTTATGAATGCATCCTCTGCCTTCCCAAACAGAACTGAAACAACTTCAAGTCGCCCCCTATCCTCCTTCACCAGTCCAAACTGACCCATTAATGTGAGAATGTCACCATCCTCAAACTACAGAACTGTCTTGAGACAAACTCCAAGGTCAAGGGGTTGCACCTGCTGAAATGCAAGCACAGCTCCACAAACAGAAAAGGAGCATTTAGCCAATGGCAAAGTCAATTATTCCATTAAATGAGGTGTGCAATGCTAATTTGTACCATAAACACACAATTTTCAGAACGTGAAAAATCCCACCAAAAACCCCACCAAATTACCCCAGGGTGGGTACACATCCCAAAAAGAAACTTAGGAAGCTGGCTCTGTAGTTATGGTTTCAAACACCATCTAGCCTTTTTATGGTTGTTTTTTTTTAATCCAGTTATTTATTTAGCCAACAGAACTCACCTTGGGCTATGCTCACTAGAAAACACCGTTATCTTTAATCTTTCATGTATATCATTATAAGAACAGAACAGGAAACAACTGACTTAAGGAGGCAACTGCATGAGGTTTGTCCCTGAACAATGGAGCTCTTCAAATCTGCTGTGATGGAGGGATACTGTGCATTTTTGAGAGCATGGGTTTTTTTGGGATTTCAGGTAACTACGTATGAGTAATAACACTCCTTTCTACAAGTATAGCAATGTTGACTTTGCAATCAAATGCAACCACCAAAAGATTGAGCAATCTAAGCCACATGGGAAAGCTAAAAATTTTCCAAAATATTTCCTTTAAAACCATCTGCTAACATATATTTTAAAAGAATTAGAAGAAAAAAAAAAAACACTCAGGCATCATACGAGGTATTAAAAAGACCAGAAGTACAGAAATGTGCAGGAACCAATAGAGAAGCACTGGAAAGAAGATCTGGGGAGAAAACCAGTAATTTCAGCAACCCAGCTGGACACTTCTAGAGGAGATGACTAATGCCACTAGTAACTCGAAGGGACACGCAAATTTAATCCCACATTGCAATGCAGAGCTCAGACGGCTGCATTTGAGTACAGGTCAGGAGTTGAGCCATAAATCTGTGTTCCTGAGCAGGCTGCCACACTCACTCTTTTTCTCGACCATTTCCCAGAAGACAGCTTTGTGCACCCCTGGAAGGGCAGGGAAATGCCCCCTCCACCCTCCTGCCACAGCAGGAGCTGCCTGTCCTGCCAGCAGAGCCACTCCCAGCACCCACCACTGACCTCCTTTTGGGGGAATTCTGGGAGGATGGAAAGGGGGGCACACTTCAAAGCAGACACCAGGACTTCCCACACCTGCCATGCCAGAGGGGCACTGAGCCCATCACCCTTCGTGGTGTCATCTCCAGACCCCCTGGCCTCCACACCAGTGACACCACACTCCCAGAGGAACTAAGGCTAAAAAAAGGAGGAACTTGATGAAAACACGCAATTTCAACCTGGTTTAAAATCACTGCACTGGTGTGGCCTCACAGCCAGGCAACACTTACCTGCCCCACCACTCTCCTGCCACCTGCTAACTTCCAAGGGATCACACCAGAATGCACAGGTCTGTCTTCAAAGCAATAAAGACTCAGAAAACCAAACTACCACTAACTGCCAGTATCTACCTTTGTTCTGATTTTGCCACATACCAAAAGACAAGCCAAGTTGTAAGAACCTAACGTAGTCCCCAAAAACTTCAGAAAATGCTCTTCAGGTCAGTGATCCACCTTGGAACATTATCTAAATGGAAACTCTTCTTACACGCTTTTATTACGTTAATTGACAGCGAGAAAACCCAACTCCATCAGGACAGCACACACAAAGCACTCACTTGAGTGCTGAGTGTCTATCAGGGCCCAGGATCAGAAAGCAATCACTTTGCTATGGTGCCTGGTTGGGGCAACTGCAAGCGTTGCATGGAAGACAAAATCCATTCTCCTCAGCTATATAACTTTAGGACAAGTGCTTGCTCCCTTAAAGCTCCCTCCCAAAACCCATTGAGGCAGGCAGTTAATTTGGTAACAAAATACATTTAGAAGTCTACAGTGAAATATTAATTATACACGTTTTAAGACCAAAGGTTACTTCAGTTCTAGATAAATACAAACTACTGAGGGGTGCTTCAAGGTTTCTCTCTCCTATAAAAAATTCACTTAGAATTCTAATCCAAAATTCATCTTCTCTTAAAAACAAAACAGGCTGTATCTCGGATTTCTATGCAAGCCATTTATGATACCCAAAAGGAAAAAATAAAAACAACTAACAGCCAAGGAGAGCTTTTATCACCTTTTTAAAATCTACTCATTCCAAACCAGATGCATTCAGTACTGAGTTCTGATTAGGAAAAAAATGGCTGTTGGATTTTTATTGCTACATCCCTTAAGGACCAAAAGCGGTAACCTTAGGTATTTAATGTGTTCTATGAATAACAATACATATAAGCACATAAAAAGCTTGTTATCTCTGTTTATGGAATTTTTTTACCGTGTTGATACATTTACAGAAAGAAGTTGGGAAGTATGGTGAGGGGGAGGAGAGGAAGCTCTCAAAACAACAAATTACATTAAACAAAACCTATTTGGAAAGGAACAAGCTACGCAGTATGAAATCTGAATGAACTGTCTCCCCATTATGGTCCTACAGCTCCCGTGAAGACAGTGCAACCTCATTTAATGCTTATACTAAAAGCCTTCACCCATATTCATCTGTCCCACAGATAAAAATGCAATTCATGTTTAACCCTGACAAAAAATCATTCGTTGGGGGAACATGCTGGATACACAGATTTTTTTATTTTATAAACAGTGTAAAACACACCAAAGTCCTTCATGATGGTTCAGAACAGCTCACTGGATGCAAAGAAGCATCTTCTTCCCACTCCCTCATATCTGTAACCACCTGACCCAACAAGAAGAGGGTTGCCACCACATACCACCCTGTCACAGGATGAATATCTGCTCTGTGTTGTATCACAACTCCATTCCCACAGCTAGAAAAAAACCCATACAAACTGCAGCTAAGCAACGCAGAGCTTTCTCCCTCAGAAATCATCTTACAACCTCTCCAAAAAATGTGGGAAAGCCGTCAGAATAAAAATTTGCAAACCAGCCATTTGTGGCGCTGGCATGGTTTCCTTCTGGTATTTAGATGAGTCCAAGAAATAAATTTTTAAAATAGCTCCTCCAATAGAATCCTTCCCATATTTTCAGCTCTGAGAATTCACAAGGACTGAAGTTGAGTTACACTGACTCTGGGGCCAGCAGCTTCTAAGAGTACTAAAATCACCCCAGAAAATAATGAAGGGAAGTCCATGCATTCCTCAGCTCTCAAACTCGCCTGAAAAAAATAAGATGAGCATAGAGCCAGAGCACACCATGTTTCTGCTGTCCTCTTAGCAATAGCTGCATCCAGCTCCAATTTATCCTATATGGATTCAGAGCCCAGAAAGGGGACAAAAATGTGAATTAGTTTTTGTTCTTCTTTGTAGCACAGAAGAACTGAAAAGGACTTAGAATCTGCTGTCAAATGCTCTGGACCTTTACCAAATCCTTTGCTGTCTGAGACCTGCCTAGGTGTCTCTAGGCTGGTGCCTTAAGAAACCAGATGCAACAGCAAGCATGATTCTTCATTCTCCTTTGATCACGGCTGCAGGATTCTGTCTCCAGCCACTGATTTCCTCCTCCTTTTCCAGGCTCAAGGAAGAGGACAAACAGAGACTCTGGTGGCTGTCGAATGTTAAGTAACTGGAAGAGTGGGCCATGCCCTTGGAGACGAGCAGGACACACGGGAGCCTGACCCACAGTTCAGAGGAGAAGAATTCACAGCAGAGCATCCCACCAGCACAGCCGCGGTGCTGGAGCCCAAACCGGAGCTCAGCTGTGTTTTTTACCCCACGAAGTCCCAGCTGTCAACCTGGCCTGGCATCGTGACAGCCCACGGCACAAATGCCCTTAGCCAGCTGCTTGGCTCAGTGTACAATTCTCTCTTTTTAAATGAGATTAGCGTTGGTGAAATGTGCTGGCTCAACGGGCATGCTGATCTAAGTCCTCTGTTTATTCGGGCTACAGCTGATACAACGATCACTTAAAAAAAAAAAAAAAAAGACGCAATTTTAGAAGATGCCTTGAATTCGCCTGAGCTCCTGCAGCTGCTCACTTATCACAGGATGAAGTGGGGTTTCCTACAGATCTGCTGAGAACAGAGGACTGGAAAGGATGAATCTTGAAACTGTGGTAAGTATATAAACTTAGCCACCTACCTCCTTGAGACTAATGTGAAGGATCTACTTGCCAACCAAAAAACCCAACAGATGATTCTGGCTTCCTATCCATTTCAGTCATCAGACACATCTGCTGCCACCAAAATTATTAGAAACAAGGGGGGCATATGTTAAATATGGAAGGGGGGCGGTTAGGGGGGGCCAATAACACCAAGGTACTGCCATAAGCATGCATTAGCAAAATGTGCTTTGGTTATGCTTAAAAAAAAAAAAAAAAAGCAAGCCTATGAAGTTAAACAGTTCAAGTCCTATGTATGTACTGTGAGGATGTCCAACGTTATTGCCATGAATAAGCAATTCTTTGTTCAGAATACCTTTTTAAGCAGAGAGAGGAAGATTTGAGTCGCTGTGTTTTCACAGACACTTTCCACAGCACAAAGCTACAAAACCGACTGAGCACAACCAGCTCCCCTGGCAAGGAAGCGACAAAAGCGCCTCAGCGCGCTGTATCGATGATGTGCGGAGCAGGTCTCTAACTGCACACAGCGGGGCCATTACCGTGCGCTGTCACCGTGTGCCATTAAAAGGTCTTTAACCTGCCGATCGCCGCCGCGATACGCGGCTGCTGCCGGGCATCTGCCGAGTAACAGGCCGGGACGCTGCGAAAACCTCCAGCCCCCGGGGTCGCCTGAAAAACCCGGCCGGGCTGCCCGTCAGGCAATCGCGGCAACTCAATTAATGCATCTGGGTCAGGAAAATGGTTTGCGGGAGCCTGAGCCCGGTTACGAAACGCGGGCAGCGCGGCAGTACCGCTGCCGGGGCGAGGGCAGCCCCGCTGCGCGCAGGTACCGGGGGCTCGGGCGGCATCCCCCGCACCCCGCGGAGGGATGCGGATGCGGCGGGCACTGGGGACACGGTCCGGCAGTGCGGACACGGTCCGGCAGTGCGGACACGGTCCGGCAGTGCGGACACGGTCCGGCCGGCCAGAGGGGCGGCGGGGAGCGGGCAGGGTATGGAGGGTCTCGGGGAGACCCCTGCAACTTTCCCCCGCGGGGGCTCGGGGGGATGTGCTCGCCGCGAGAGGAGGCAAAACTCATCATTTTTTATAGATATATACGTCTGTGTATATATGTATGAGCGCATCTTTATATGTGTGTGTGCAAGCAGATCTATATTGCGGCGGATATGCCGCGTCCCCGCATGGCCAGCGGTGCCAGCCCGCGCTGCGGAGCCCCCCGTGCCCCCCGCCCCGGGCAGGTGGGGG
>VZTR01022063.1:18324-104824 GCA_013400775.1 Chaetops frenatus | reverse complement strand
GGAGCGGGGGGGCGGAGGGAGGTGAGCTCAGCGCCCGGCTGCCGCGGCCGGGCTCACCGCGCCTCCTGCTGCTGCTGCTGCTGCTGCTGCTGCTGCTGCTGCCCCCGCCCCGGGCCGCCGAGGACAGGGCACGGGGGGCTCGAACATCATCTGCCGGGGGGCGGCCTCCGGGTGGCATTTACCGGAATATCTCGGGGACGGACGGGTGGGGGGGGCTTGAGGTTTTGAAAGATGAGGTGAAAGACACCCCCCGGCCGCCCCCTTTTCTCGGGAAGGTGCTCGGAGGCGTTGCTTGGGCTGCTCAGAGGCTTGGGGATGGAGGCGCTGCATGGTCGGAGCTGCAGAGGGAATTCTCCGTACGGGAAAAAATATCTTTTGAGTGTCACGATTAAAATGTGTGTTCCTGCGCAGGCTGCAGAGGTCTGGAGACCACGGCGAGGGCAAGTGGCAGAGGTTTTACGGTGCTGTGGTACAGCCACGCAGTCTGGCTGAGCCGGGCTGTACCTAAGAGCTCTGCACCGAAGCCATTTGAGGGAGCGCGGCTCCTCCAGCTCTGCGCCTGTGCCGTTCCTCTTTTGCAGCTCTAGTGCAGGTGACTGTAAGATCTGTCACCTATGAGCGGTGCCTTACAAGAGCAGGTCATCAAGCTGGAGTGCTGCTGGAGCTTGGCCCCTAACCTTGGCTTCATGTCAGCCTCGAATCTGAACTCTGTTCTAAAACTGCCCTGGACGTTGAACCCCAGCCTAAACTGATCAGAAAGCTCACACTTCTGTGTCTTTGAGAGCCTTGGCTTCAGCTGGAACAGAGCTGGCTCAGCTCTGCCTGGAGTGACAGCACACCCTGGAGAGAGCACCCGGCCGCAGAGCGAGCCTGCCTCTCCTCACTGCCGGCGCACCGGGAAATCCTGCGCGGGGCGGACAGCAGGGGGATAACCGTGCCAGTCTGTGGCGGGGGAAAGGCAGCTGATCCTGCCGAGCCCTGGCAGCAAAGCTGCGCTCTGGGTCTCACCGGCCTCCTCTGGCTGGGAATATAGAAAAGGCTTGAGGGCTGGCTGCCTCCAGGAGCAGCAGGGCCAGAACGAGGGCACCCATGTGCCTTGGCAGCCCAAGCTGCTGTGCCAAGACCGTGGGCAGGCACAGAGGGGATGCCTCCAGGGGTTTTTCTGCAGTTCACATTTTGGAGGAGGTGATGTGTGCAGGGGAGTGGATGCTGGAGCACTGCGTGTCCCTCCTGAGTGGGGTGCCTGCACACCCCACAAAGCAGGGATCTGAACTACGACTTTAACTGCATTAAAATCAAAACAAGGTCAACACTAAGCAGCAAATCTCCTCAAGCTACAAAACTCATGTAGTTTGGGCAGCTGAGACATATCAAAGTGATAAAACAGCCTTTGCCATTCAAGAGACAGTGTTTGAAAAACAGAGAGAGAAAAGAACAGTTCCTAAGCAAGCACTTTTCTAATATGCAGTTTTGCCGTGGAGGCTGCTGTAAGATTTTGTTGGGTTTAACTTATGACTTATAGAGCTGGCTAGCCCTCTGTTTCCCAAAACAATGAAGGCATCTAAAGGATGCTTTGAGAGTGAGTATTCTGCAGGAGATAGTGGGGTTTTTGTAAGCAATCACCACTTTTGTGGAAAATTCAGATGACAGGTGCATAAATCTCTATTGGCATGGCCATTAAAATGTAAATAAGTGCACTAACTGCAAAAAATTGTATTGACACTAGCAACAGTTATAAATATTCACTGTACAAAAATTACACTAAGATTTTTGACAGAAAATAGCTATGAGCTGGAGAATTCTCTTCCTTCTCCTCACACATGGGCTGTAGAAAAGATAAATGCTGCTGCCACAGCACAGGGGAGAGCAGCCATTTATTTCAGTAGCTATGCTTATACTTCCCCTCCCCTTCAGGTGTTTTTAAGAAAGTGTGAAACAAACTATAATATCAATCAAAATGGATGTTTTGGTAGATGCTGATTTTGACAAAGACTCACATTTTCTGCCAATAGCCTGTGATTTTAGGTCACTCTGTCCCATAGTGCCTAATTTGAGATACGTCCCCTGAGTCTTCTCAGGATATGTTGGGGATCTAAACTGCATGAGTGCCTACAAAGCCTCTCTTGATAGTGCTGTTAAAACTCAGAGGATTTTGCTTCAGGGAACCAGAGAGAAAACAGAGGTGCAAGAAAAAAAGTCCACATCAGGAAATACAGCTCCTTTCTTCACAAATGTCAGGCCCTGAAGGGGATGATGTCCTGAGAACTGAGAAACAGAGGTTCCATGACACCTCCTCCTGAACCTACAGTATTCTCAACAGGCTGCCTTTGGAGGAACTCTGAGTTGCTTTTTGGCATACAGTCAAGCAGCATATATTTTATTGGATGTAGATGCAAATTTTGGATTAAAAATGAGAATGTCTGAACAGAACTGAACAAAAATCTGCCTGATTACGGCAAATACCATTAAAATATGACAAGAGCACTGAGCCATCACACATTTTAGGCTTAAATGGAATTACTGAACAACTGCTAGCCTTTATGTGTGGCTTGGAAACACATCTACCTTTTAAAATTATTTTTATCATAGTTTTGCACATTTGGGAGGGCAGATTCTCAAATATTACTTGAACAAAATCAAAGCAAAACCTTTCTAAAGGAAAATACATTTCAGTTCTGTAATCCATGTTTGCAAAGTTGGGAACATAGTTGCTCTTCACATCTCCCCACAGAGAGAACATTCTTGTAGTTATTCAAAACAGGACATTTTTGCCTAACTGTGTAATTTGAAAAATATTTCTTTAAAACACTAGCAGTTTGCAGGGGATTCTTCTTCTTCAATCTGTAAGCTCCTATTTCTTCATAATGCATGGGGAATATCCTCTGTCTGTTTGCAAAGCATGGGTCTAGAAGGAGCTCCTTCATCCCACGGCAGAGCACTGAACAATAGAAAGTGCAAACGAGGCCTTCCATCCTTACCTGAAGATGATCTTGGCTATTTGATGGCTAAATAGAAACTTTGTGGGGAAAGTGGTGGAGAAACATAAAGGTTTCACACCCTTCTGCAATTATAGCTGGTGAGAAATGTGGTGTTTTATTCTCTTCACGTCCATTCTGGCCTTTCCCAGATTTGCTGTGGTGCTGTTGAGTGTAAAGGCTGCAACCTCTGCTCTCTTTTATCGGGCATTCAGTCTTAGAACCCAAGCTAACTTCACCCTCCTTGGAGAGCAGAGGTTTGAGGGGTTTTTTGTCCTTTTCTCATTGCCCCTGTCTCCATGTGGCCTGCAGGAGCTGTCCTCAGCTGGCAGAGCCCACAGCCTGAGCCAGTCTCTTGCAGAGTAACCACAGGCTTTGTGGCAAAATGCAGGAAGCAGGAGGAAAAATAAGAGTCCGATAATTTCGCTGCACTCAGGGGTCTCAGGTGACTTCAGACAATTACACACAGGTCCCACTGACTCCTCTGCATCATAATCCAGCTCTAGGAAAGCAGAGCTCTCCCACAGCAGCCAGTTTGCCACATGGCTGGTGGCTGCATGCTTTTGGCAGATGCATCAGTGGGACCAAGCTGCCAAGCCCAGGCCCCACAATGTGTCTTGTAAAGATGCCTCAGGCTTTATAGGTCCCCAAGGAAGACATGTGGGATTATCAAACCAGTGCCAGAGAATGATTTGCCAAAAAAGATCCTGTAAGGAGATGAATGTACAAAGTCAACCAAGGTATTTCCATTCACAACAACTTGGAAATAAAGGCCCAGTCTCCTGGAGCAGAGGCATACGGGAGCAGATACAGACATCAGCTTCAGGAGTTTGGCAACAAGTATGAGTTAGGATGAAGTGCATATTTAGCACCAATTCAGCATAAAGGGCTCGTGGGATGGCTCTGCAGTGCTGAGATCATAGTGCTTACCCTGATGGGCAGCAGCACATGTTTGCAGAGGAAGAGGTAGTAATGCTAGGAAGCTCTCTTAAACCTTTTAAGAAGGTCTTTAGGATGCTTTATAGGAAGCTTTATGAATTATGCTCAGTTTATGCTCTTGTGTTAGGCCAAAAAGAGATGTCCTTTATCCCATTTCCCTTCAGACCAGGTACATAATATGGCTTTTATCAGTAACTTTGATACAAATAAGCTTCTAATAACTTTTTGTATTTCTCAGAAAATGCCTTATTTAAAAGGGAAGTGTATATCTGTTTTGTAGGCAGGTACTTCTCATGGCCTGTGGTGACTTTCCTGATTACTCCAAAGCTTTGTGAAGTGTCCTCTTGAAGGGAATGGAACAGAAATACATTTGTGACTAAGTACATCAGGATAAATTAAGATCACCAGCATTTAGAGAGAGAGGGTGGAGGACTTGGGAAAGATAAGAGGTCAGAAAGCAGAAAAATACACAAACAGCATATAAATACACAAAGAGCTTGTCTATATTATTTCAGGAGAAGCATTACTACATCTCCAAATGTTGGGAGTTCTGACACACAGCAAGAAGAATGGAGCCATACAATTTTATTATCTTTATCTTTAGCAATAAAGTGACAATTAACCCTGCACATTTGCCAAGTCACTCAAATGGGTTTGTCACACTGTATTTTCTTTTTCTTTCCTTTGTAGTTGTGAATGACAACATCAGATTCTCTCCTGGTGTCCCTGGAGTACCTGGACACTTTCTTAAGGTCAGTAGATAATTAACGATAACCTTGGGAGTAATTAGATTATTTCTTCTTCTGGGAAGGTAAATGTGAGGGGCCAAGAAGCATCTATGAAGTTCCCTTCCTCCATGATTTTCTGTTATTTAGCTTCTGTCAGGAAGTGTGGTTGGGCTTCACCTTAGACTGTGAACACCAAAGGCTTCAGTACTGTTTACATTTTTCTCCTTTTCCTTTCTTGACTGTGCCATGATTTGTTTCCACTAGATTTCTCCTTTGTGTGCCCTGACGCAAATGCAAGCAGAACTGGGGATCTCAGCCTCTCCTCCAGTGCTGGCAGAAGTTACCCATTGTCCTTGCTGGACTGCCAGTGTTTGCATAGGAAATAGGGGCAGGAGAGCAAATCCCAGCTTTTCTGTTCTGCAGCAACCCCCCAGTGTGGCAGATGCAGGGTCCTGGCTGACATGGGAGTGTCTGCACATTGTGTGGTATTTTCTGGGCTGGGTAAGACATTGGTCAGCCTGGCCACCTGCAAGGACCTGCCAGGCCCTGGACCTTGTCTCTGACAGCAGTCTCAGGTAGTACATGGGGGAGCACCCTAACCAGCCTCTTGCCTGAGGTGCTCCTACTCTTGTTTCCTCAGCTGCAGACTGGATTTTTGGTGTCAGCCCTAAGAGCCCTGCAGCAAGAGTGTTCACATCCTTTCAGCAGAGACCACTCCATTTACAGTTTGGGGACAGCTTTGAGAAAGCTTCGTTTTCCCTGAGAATTTTCCTTGTATCCATCTCAGGTCTAGTTCCAGAGGAAAGAAAACCATAACCTAAGTCCTGTGCAGCTATTTAAGCAGAAAGGGAATTCTGGATGTCCTCAGCTTATGGAAACTGGGATGAAGAAAGCTCAGGTGTGAGACAGCTGATGGACCATGGACAACATGGATGCTGCTGAGGGAGGTCAAGGTGTGGAATGTGATATTCCAAGGGACAATGTGAAGAGCACCACAGATGCCATGGGAACACCAACATCTCTTTAATAAATTGCCATGCACAAGGTAAAATTAGACTGTGTACATAATGAAAGGAATTTGAGGTACACTGTGTGGATTTTGATCCAATGTGTTTTCTCTCTGTATGGTGTCTAGGTTTCCTTCTCCTCCTCTAAACAATGGTTTCTCTTCAGGCCTTCAAGAGACAAGATGATTGATTTTTAAAGTTGCCATATGTCTTACAACAACATGCTAGTGATGTAGAGAGAGAAAATGACAACAAATTAATAGGCAGCATGTTTTAGCAAACAGAATTATGTTGTATAAAGCAATAATATTTAAAAACCAAAACATTACAGGTAAAGTGTATGACAACAAATCTTAATGCAACCAAAGAAACGAGACTGATGCTTAGAGCACATCTTGTATTAGTATAGGCAGAGTTCTTGCTTTTTAGGGACAGCCTGTTGCATGTTGCATACAGGTATCTGTTACATGAGCACACAAAACCTCTGGCTTCAGCTTAGAGGCCCAACTGCTCACTGTGATGCTGGGGAGTGGAGCAGACAGGAACTGCTCACTCAGACCCTGCTCGTTTCTTGGATGAGCTGGGGGATGGACCAGAGCAGCTCTTCTTCCCTTGAGGAGGATTTTGTTGCTTTGTGCCCACATCCCTTCCCTCTGGAGGAGCAATCTGTTCCCTGCAGACACCCACTGCTTGTTCCTGTCAGGCTCCCTCAGTGAGCAGCCTCCTTTCCTCCACAGCCAGCCAGAAATTCCCTGAGCCTTTGGGTGAGGAGCTCAGTCCCTCTAAGCAGAGGAGCAGCAAAAAGTTGTGTCTGAATTTGTGTCAGTCTGCCAAGCACTGCCTGTCTGACCCCGAGCACACCCTCCTACTCTTCCTGGGGTACCTGGGCTCAGGGCCAGCTTAGGTGAGGGGTGCAGGTGTCACATCTTGAATGAAACATTTGAGAAAAGGCCGTGAGAAGCCTTGGTGAGGATGGAAGGGCTGCCCTTCCCTCGGGAGGTGCTTTTAGGCTGGGCCCTCTCCTCAGGCACTGCAGCCACATTGCAGCCATGCAGCCTGTGGCCATGGCTGTGCCCCAGGCTGGCCACCCACCCGAGATGGACTCAGGTCCAGGGATGCAAGAAGCACACACAGCTCTCTCACAAAGCCTCCCTGGCACTGCAAACAAAGCACCATATGCTCGAGCAGCCGGAGCAGAAGGACCAGCCCAAGGCAAAGGGAGCCCAGAGCAGAAGGGCAAGGGAGGTGCCCAGGGAAAGCACCAGGACATCTTGGTTCATGCTCCCCTTGCCTCCTCCTTGTGGGCACTGGTGGATAACTCAGAGGTATCTCCTCTCCTCTCCCTGCAGCTCTGAGGGAGTGCCTCCCCCCCTTCATTTTCTGATATCCTGCCTCTAAGGTGGCTACCCTGTAGGCATCTTCCCCTTTTTGCTGCTTTTGGACACCATCAGCCCCCTCCTCTTTGCCTCACAGCCTTCCCTGCTGTCTTAGCTGCAGGTGAAACCAAAGGCAGGATGAGCAGCCTGGGCAAGGACAGGAGGTCCTGTCCATGTGCCACTGTCCCCAGCAGGCAAGCCCTGGTGCCACTGTCACTGACACGCAGGGCACAAAGGGAGCCTGCATTGCTGGCCTGCCACACTGGGCCTGCTGCATCCAGGCTCAGACTGGAGATACACAAATTTTTAATTAACAGGGAATCAACTAGGGCTTTCCTTTTTAAGGACACATAGTGGAGGTTGATAAAATTTTTATTGATTCATTGCCTTTGAAAGGTTTGTCCTAAACTGCATGTATTTGTTAACATTTTTTATCTTCCTGGACAACCAACTGAAATATATTAGGAACTGTTTTAGGAACTGAAATAAATAGTTTATTGACTAATTAGTATTTTTTTTAAATGATGTAAAGTCAATACTTCTATTCAATACTCAATTTCATATAGAAAAAGAAAACATAAAAATGGGACTGCATAAACCTCACTACTACAACACACTGTGGGAACAATCTCTGAAGAGACTGTCCAGCTCTTCCTGGAGCTCCTGACCCAAGAATCACAGGTCAGTAGCAGAGCACCCCATGTCCTCTTGCTGTCATGCTGGCCTCATGGATGAGGGATACAAAGCATGCCCTCAGTCCCTCGGGGTCTCTGCAGGTGTCCCAGTGGCACTGGTGTGGAATGTCCCCTGTGGGGAAGAAGAACTCAGCCAAGTCTCTTGTTCATCACTTCAGTGCTTGAGAACCTGCAGGCTTTAGAAAATGAACTCTCTCTGACTCTACTCTTTTTCCATTTCAGTGTTTTCCCTCCACCTTGCATTTTACAGTCCTGTCCAAGCCCCAGCCCAGGGTCTTTAATCCCTCAGACCACCTTTAGGGAGGTTGTGTGGCTGTTCCAAGATGCAGGTAAGTAAAGGAGCTATAAGAACAGCACAAGTCACACAAAACCAAACTAAATTATAGACTGCCTTTTACCGGGTTCTGGTGAAGCCCAGCAAGGGCCTCTATAATAGTTATGAATTACTGACATGGCATTATTTCTGTACAGGAGCAGGACAATAAAGACACGGGGTGGGGGCACCATGGAAGTGGTATCATAGGGAAAGACTTCACCATTTCCATGCAGGAATAAAATAACCAGGCACACCTTTCTGGGATGTGTTTTGATGCAGGATTTGGTATTTAGTGCCTGGATAACATTACTGACCTTCAGAGCCTTTCTGCAGTTGGTAAAGTAGTATCAAATAAAATACAAAGTTCTACATTTGCTTTCTCCTGAAGATTTTTCTGTCAAACTGGGTCAACTTCTAAGTAAAGCAGGAGATCATTTTAGTCTGTCAGTGCTGTAAAACTAGCCTGGTATTTGAAAATTACTTGTATACTTGAAAATGTTGTGGACTGTGGATTTGGCAGGCAGTATTGTTTAAGATCTAATGGTATATAATTTAAAACCTGAACCTTCCTGCTTTGCTGAGCTTACCATTATTTTAGCAAATGTTAGTTTTGGTGGGGTCTTGTGGGCAATGTGAGCAAATGAAAGCTCCATAATGATATTTTCTCCAACACTGAAAGTAAATAATAAGCCAATATCCCCCCAGTATTTTAAGCAGTAACGTACCCTTTATAAAAATTCTATTATAGGCATGGAAACAGATCATAAAACTGCTCTGTCTAGATCTGCAGGGGAATCAAACAGATGGCAGATCCCACTGCAGTTAGGATGAAGATTTCATAGCTAGATAGGCAAGGTCAGTGATGAGGTGAAAACCATGCCCAGATTTTCTTCAGCTAGGAGCATGTACAGCCTTCTCACACATTTAGAGAAAATGTACCAAACCCAGAAATTTTTTCACAACGAGGGACAAATGCCCTTAGTGTAAGACAGTATTGCAGCAGGGAGACAATGTGCTTAACTGGCGTTTTTTAAATTAAAATTAAAATTAAAGCTATTCTTTTCCAAATACATGTGTGTATATGCTAGTATGTATTTTATAATTCAGTTAAATCTGCAGGTGGTCGTACATCAGATTGTAAATAAAATTATTTGTGAATTTTGGCAACCAAAATGATTCTCAAATAATGGTTATTGTTATTCAGTTAGTTCTGGGACCAACATGCATGTAGAGCTCTTGGCAGATGATTTTTTTCCTTCATGCTTGTGTCTTTTATGCCCTTACAAATGTCTGAATTGAGAAGTTATGGCTTTAAATGGAAAATTTCCTCCCTGATTTGTTGTGTTCTTTTAAAAACAAAAACCCCAGGCAATCTAGTTTGTGATATACATCAGCCTCAGCTTCACACAGATCTGAAGGCTGTATTTCTCTCTTGTTTATGTCATTAATCTGGTTTTAGTTAATTTTCATTTCCAGATGTCTCTTGTGCATGTTGGGTTGTTTTTTTTTCCTTGTGGTTAACAGGATATAAATTACCTTGATAGGACAGAGCTGTTTGCTCCGTTTTACTTGTTTAATTTCTGGATATGTTTTACTGAGCCTGATCCCTCATCATCACTAAATAGATTTTACTGGCTTAGAACACAGATTTTACTACAGTTATTTACTGGCATGAAATATGCACAACTCAGTGAAGAGCCACACTTGCAGTCTGAGTGCTTGTTTTTTCTTTGATTAGAAGGGCACAAAGACCTGCTCTGGCAAGGGCTGGGTTCAGCTCTCCGAGCACTGAGGAACACAAGGGCTCCAGTTAGCCTGGCTGAAAGAACAAAGCTGTGGCCTACTGCTGTGAAGGCTGACTCCTCCTTGCTAGCTCAGGATAACATCTATGAGCAAACCATGCTAGGTGGCATCATGTTTAGTGTCTGCCTTCTGTGAGAGGCAAAGGTTTTGGTTTTACTCACTTTCAGTGGAAGAGGTGCTGTAGAGCAGCAGCTTTAGACCTGCAATGGGGTCTCTGCCAAGCAAATCACTCCTGCACTGCATCATCTCCTGCTGAATCACTTCTTGTCCTGAGGTTTCCTCTGAGGGAGTGAAGGACAGTGCCAGGGTCCAGGCAGCTCCTGGAGTTTTATCCCAGCAGGAGTGTCTGAGTAGGGGTGTTTGGGGTGCTGTGGTGTCACTTGTGCCTTAGGGGGCTTGAGCAGATCCCCACAACATTTCTTCAAAATTCAGGTGCCTTTGCATGTGGGTATTGCTGGGTTATATAAGGCACTGCAGCAATCAAATACTTCCTACTGCTTTCCCAAAGAGCTGCTGCAGGGACACTCACACATTGCACACAAGGATCACAGGGCACCTTGTGCTTTTCGCTGGAGCCTTTGAGAACTTAAAGAGGTGAGATCCAGCAATCTTAGAAAAAGCCTGAGAACTGGCCCTCCAAGTAAAATATCTGAGTGGCAGGGAGATCCTCAGGCTTGTTCTGTGCTGCCATTTCCTCACTGGTAGCACAGATGTAACTAACATTCAACTCCACCTTCTAAATGCTTCTAAAATTTTCCAAAGCTTAAAAAAATACACAGAGTAGTTACTACTACTCCTCTAGCCCAAAAAAAAAGGCCCTGATTTAGGGGCCTGCTCTTTGCAGTTACCATCTCCAGACAGTCCTTGGTGGGACAAATCCACTCACTGCAACATTTTCTTGATTTAGGGACCAGATGCAAGTGCTTTTAGGGCACCTTCCTCCTGAGCTGACCAGCTCACACGAACACAGGTGGAGAAAAGCAGTCACAGAGCACACACCAACAGCCAGCAGCACAGATGCACGCACCAGCTGTTGCCACTGAGGTTACATATTAATGGTTATTCAGCCTTGCACTGACAAACACACTATTTCTGGTGTTGTGCTAGCCAGCCGAGGTCCTGAGCTCCTGCTGATCAAGGATCGTGAAGGAGACGATGCAGCAAATGAGATTTGTATGCTGAAAGTCACTCGTGCTTTGAGAGGCTGCCAAAAATAATGTTTCAGAGGGCATGTATAACACTGCCAAAATCAAGCTGATGAATGGCTGTATCATTGAATTTGGATGCAGAATGAGGGTCAAGTTCGGAACAGTCTAGCAATAGGCCATTCATGCAATCTAAGCAGGATGGGATCAGGGCATCTTGTAATCAACACTTATTAAGCCCTGTTTTATTCCAAAGTGCAGTAAAAAGAGGGCAGAAGGAAATTAAGTCTGGAAGGTAGATGACAAGAGAAGTTTAGGGCAGCATGGTGCCAGGCTTATCTGAGTTTTTGGGAGTTTCCTCTAGTTAAGCACAATAAAACAAGAAAAGGAAATTCTGATAGGCTCTTCAGAAACCTTTATACATCCAGGAGTGTGTTCTGCAAAACTAGTGTTCAGTCTTTTCTTCCAGTAGAATTGTTCATGGTTAATATTTATTCAAAACCTGGGAATGAGAAATCTGTAGATTAAATGCTGCATGCTATTTTGCCTGAAGATGTGAGGAGTTTGAACTTCAAAAACGAGGCTTAGCTCTGAAAGCATAGAGCCTTGCATTTAATTTTTTTTTGTTGTTGAGGAATTTTATCTCCCTGGGTAATGTGCAGGTGGTACAGCAAGAAGTGCATCACTTTTTCTTATCTAGAGAAAAGTGGCAAAGAAAAGCACAGATCAGGCACAGAGAGTGTCAGGGCTTGACTGAATACCCTCCCCTCTTAGCTTTTGCTTTTCTATTCCATTTACATTTTTCTCTTTAACCAGTAGGTACTTTCCCATTGATTTTGGTTGAAAGAGCATTTTTTATGACAAATTACTTTGGTCTGAAGCCAGTTTTAACCAGTTTTATAGTCAAGGACCTTGTGACCAAGAGGAATATCACATTCAGGTCCACCATGACAACTACTGAGAAGAAAACTGAAGGCTAAAATGAGAGACAGTGCTGCCCAAAGTAACCACCATAGTTCTACTAATCACTATTAGCTTATGAAAAGTGCAATATGGCACGCACAAACAACAGCACATGGAGGTGTGTTGGTAATGTCATGGACAATTCAATTAAAATAACTGGATGTGTGGTAATTGTTGCTGTGACCTTCTGTGTTTTTTGTGACCTCAGGGGTGTCTTATACCTCAGCCATGAGCTCCCTGAGTGACAACAAGCCACTTCAAAACCACAGATAAAGGCCCAGTCCATGGTGTGAAATTATATCCAGATGGGAACATAACAGGCAGATGACTAAGTAAACCACTTAATGTAAATTAGTTGTTTGTACCCAGAAATCTCATGTGAGAGGGCTCCTGATGCACATGGCTCAATGGAAGACAGATACAATAAGAGAATAACAAACAAGTAATTAAATAGAGTTTACAGCTCAGGCTATCTATCCAAAATCATCTGCTCAGTGTTGCCATAATACCTAGTGATGGACAAATCCACCACATTGTTTCTGGATGTACTGGTTTAATAGATATTTGTCAGTTCTACATCTATGCTAAGGTTACTAAATGGCTCGTATGAGGCAAATTAAATCTCATGGCAGAATATTACATTAGAAACATTAGCTAAGCCTTACAGACCTGAATAATTGCAGAGCTATTCCAAGTCACAAGTGATGATTTATGCCTATCTTTTTATTAATTTATTGTCTGCCCCTAAATTGGAGAGTTGCTCTTCAGGAAAAATGTCTCAGTTAAAATAGGAACTGAACCCCAGAAGACAGAGGACTTTGATTCTAGATAGCAAAGAGGGTAATAGGGATTGAAGAGTTGCAAGTGATATATTAGTTTGCAGTTTGAAGTCAGCTCCAGCAGAAATCTTGCCAAGATACCCAATTCTCTTTCCACACTTATCTCTGGACAGCAGGGCTGGTAGCTGTCCATTTCATCCAGACAGGAGTCAGGTTTTGAACCACGTACTAAGTAGTTGTCAGTGTCTCCCTCTCCTAGCCAAACAAGTCCATCTCAGTGATCTTTAAGGTCAAAGCTAGAGGGGGGCAGTGCACATAAAGAGTTTGTACTTAGCTGCACCTTTCTGCCCAGCTCCTGCCCAGGCACCTCCTCCTGTGCTCCTGCTCAGGGCCACAAACTGCTTGATTCTGGTCAGGGACTTCACCACTCCTCAAGGACTCGTCCTCTTCCTCACCACAGCAGGGCATCTGTCGTGTGGGTCAGGACTAAAAGTGTTGGCTGCTTGTTCCCTGATCTCTCTGTGCTTCCTCACACTCTCCAAACACCCCCTGCCCACACAGTGAGGGTTAAACCGGGTTGGTACCCATTCCTGCAGCGTGGGTTTGTCCATGCACAAGCACTGATGAACAGCCCCTCTCCACATTTCCCTGTAAGCAAACAGCAGCAATGCAAATGTTTGCTGAAACACAAAGGGATTTAAGCCTGGCTGAGCAGGATCTCTGCTTAGGCACAAATATTTGATGGGATCTTTCTCCATCGTTTTCCCAGCTAATTTCCAGCTTTATACTTAACTGATTATCTAATTGATGACTCACTGTCAGTGTCTGTGATCAAAAAACACTGATAGTCTCTAGAGGGAAGTTCATTTCATTCTCCCACGCCACACTGGGGGTGATGATGTTGCAAAGCCCAGGGGGTGAAGGTTGGTCCTCATAGGAGGGAAGAAGAGGTGGCTGTACTTTCATTGGACAAAGAGGTCACATTTTTAAAGGTCAGTTCTCTCATCTTCAATTTCCTAGCCACAATCCAACCAGTGCTTTGAAATGCACTGCTGCTCTAGCTGTAAATAACAAAATCTAAATTTAGGCCAGTTTGTGAAGCAGGACTCAACACTATAGCTTTCATGGCATCTCCTCTTTTGAGACCTGTAAAAAGCAAATTCATCCCAAGAGGCCTTGCCGTACAACAGGTGTCAGATTCTCTTAGAATCTGAGATTGGGAATGAACTTCTTGGCAGTGGTGAGAAGTGCTTGGTGTTTGGAGAGCAGCAAGTTAAATGCCCTAGCCTGCATCCATTTTTCCTGCTTCAGCTGTGCAGCGTTGCTAAAAACATCCCAAAACACCAACAGCTTTTATGAATTCAGGCTGCCCTAATTTATAGGGCTGTATGTGCATATATATGAGCAGCTACTCTGGGTGAATGGGGAGAAGAGCCCCACCTAAAAAAAACTGGAGTGTGTTTTTTGGGCTGGTACTGGCTTAGAGGGACATTGGCAAAGGTTGGTGAATGCAGCTGTGAAAAATGTGGCTCACACATCAGAAAATAGGAGTGTGATGCATTTGGAGGAGCCATCTGTGCTTTATGAATAGGGGAGTGGGTAGTGCTGCTGGACAGGGTACAGCTGTGTATGCTGTATATGGATAATGTGGAAGAAGAGCTACATGGATAGACTTGCCCTTGCCATGTTAGGCAGACTTGCTTTTGGAATGGTCTAACCTAACTAGCTCAGTGGCCTCTTTCATAGAATTTATCAAACAGAATAATAGAGCAAACATAATTTGAAAGCAAGCAATGCTACTTAGTTTATTTACAAAGCTAATAAAAATGCAAAAAAAACAGTAATCAAATTATGTTCTCAAGTAAAAATGCATCAATAGATTAATAGCTTCATAGTGCTCCTGTACCAAATTAACACAATAAGCAATCAAATCAAATGATGAGGCTGTCACTTTGACTCTCAGACCTTGTCACTAGTGAAGTTATGCTAAGAGAATCAGAGGAAGAGTTGTTTTCAGACCACAAGTGTCTGGCATCCCACCCAAAACACTCCTTTCACACATCTGGGGAGCAGGGCAGGTTGTACCTCCTATCTGGTCTGGACTTAGACCCTTAGCAAGCTCAAATGAGAGAGGTGAGCAATATTCTTCTTTCAACATAAGAAGTGCTCAGCTATCCAGGTGTAAACAGTGATTCTTGCCATAACTTTTTTAAAGTCCTGTGGCTGTTTCAGGGAGATGGGTGTCATTAGCAGTTCCCCTGTCCATGCACACAGTTTGTGGGATAGTAGATCCACCCTCTAGCACAGATGGGATTGCTAAATCACGCATGATGGCACCTCTGGAACAGCTTTTGTCTTCACCAGAACTTCCTGACTAACTCAGAAGCAGGCTGACATCATTTATTTTTATGAAGCTGTGAAAGGTGTTTCTCCTTGAGCTGCACACAAACATTCATTTGTAACTGGGGGAGGAGGGTGGCAGGAGGAAGAGAGAAAATACTTGGACTAAAGTCAGCCTGGAAGAGGAGCAATGCAGTGGGGAGCCTGCAGCTGTGTCTGAGAGCTGGGCAAGTGCACTCTGGCCTCTGCTGGACCATGCCCAGGAGCCAAGAAGGTGCCCACTGGCCCAGGCTGGATCATGCTGAATCCCTGGGGCAGAACTGCTCAGATCCCACTTGATTCACTGCTGCTGACACAAATTAACAGGAGGCAATATGGGGGAAAATAGAGAGAACTGAAGAACGTGTTGCTCAACAATCCCCAGGTGAATGTGCACTAGGAGAGGCTGTGCTGTCTGATGACCACGATATTCCCTTCCTGAAACAAAACTGAACCCCAGTGAGTGCTGGGAACAAGGAAGCCTGGGTTTATCCTCTGTAGGGAGATGCTGAGAAAAATGTTTCTGGACGTTTCTGTCACTAAAATATCTCACTAGGAGAGTACAAAGGCAGATGTTAGTGAGTTTATCAAAAGAAAGAGCTTTCAACCCATCAGGGAGCAACAATGTGCTGTCCAAGGAATATGAAGATAAGCTACTCTAATTTCATGCTGTGTTATTTTATTCCATAAGACAAACTATTACTTGCTTTCATAAATTTATAACGGTGACCATACAAATTATGGTTTGATGTCACAGTCAGTCTCTTGGCTTAGCTAGCAGGGGAGAGGAAAAGGTAATTGCAAAATGTACAATGACAATAAAACAGTAAAGCTAGGTGGTTATGTTAGCCATTATTTCTGATGTGTGAATGTTTCCACTACAGCTAATTTTCCAGAGGAAATTGGAAACTTCTTTTAAAGAAAAATCCTTCCTGGAATCTTAATAAGGGCCAGAGGAAATGGATGGTAAAGCCTCATGGCAAGTTGGGTGAGCAGCATGAGCCAGTGGTAGCAGGGAAGTTTGCTGGGATGTCACTTGTTGCTTCCTGACAGCTTCAAGGAGAGGATGCAAGTCAAGGATAACAGTGATGAGAGCAACATCAGCCTGGTGGTCCTTGCTGGGGGAGTAGTTGGAGGGTTGCAGTCTTTGGACATGCAGTAAACAGACAATGCAAGAAATCAGTTCAACAACTCCTCTGAGCAGACCACCACAAGCACCAAGAAATTTCTAGCAGGCAGTGAGAGGAAAGCCCCCACACCAAATCTGTGTGGCTGGTTAGCAGGAGCACAGTGACCTGCTTCTTTTGGGCATTGTTCCAAAATGCTGGGAAGTCACTGAGGACAACCCCTCTGGGACCATGGCATTGACTCTAGTAACTTTTTTAAGTGAAGATGAGCCAATAGAAGGTGGGTTGTGGTACAAAATAAAATGTTCTAGGGCGTTCTGACTATTGAAGTAGGTGCTTGTTTAACATGGCTGGGAATACTGTTATTAAAATAAATATTTGTTGCTAAGATACCCTGTTAGTTCAATAGCCTTGAAATCTAGTTTGTGTCATTAGACTGGAGGTGCAGCTATTTTATAGATAGATCTTTGCAGGGATTGCAGGCAGACCTAGGAGGCAGGGAGGGAACTCCTCAAACACTAATAAGAAATAGAACAGCTGCTAGCAGCAGCTCTGACCTGCAGGGCAAAGCTATCCTTGGAAAGCAAGCAGCTTGCTGAGTGGGAGGAAGAGCAAGAAGGAAAACAGTGGTAAGAGAGAAGGGAGAAAAGGAGCAGGATCAGCCACAAGGGAAGGGAGCAAACTGCCTGGTAAATGTCACCTCTTTGAGGCTTTGTTCACATCAGCCCATGAGGAGGAGGAGCAGAGGCAGAACCTGGAAACAGAGGGGTGTCTGACAGCCAGGATCCCCCATCCTTACTGCAGGACATGCAGGGGTTTCATTTGCCCCTGGACTTGTCCCATGAGCTGAGGTCCAGTCAGTGGCTGGAGCACCATGGATGTATTCCTACATTGTGTCCTCCAGAGTGGGCATTCTCCAAGCATAAACAGCACTCAGGTATTTGGTTCTTCACCCAGAGGGTGATTGGGCACTGGAACAGGCTTCCCTGGGCAGTGGTCACAGCACCAAGCCTGGCAGAGCTCAAGGAGTGTTTGGGCAGGGCTGTCATGGTGGGATTCTTGGAGGTGACTTGTGCAGGGCCAGGAGTTGGATTTTGATGATCCTTGCAGGTCCCTTCCAGCTCAGAATATTCTATGACTCTAAGATGTAATTTAGGTCAGCACTGCTTCTCAGATCTCTAGCCCATGGTATAGAAATGTTTATTCCAGCCTTCCTAAAGGAAATTTTCTCTGTCATTTAGAGAGGGCAGAAGGCATCCCTAGAAGTTTCCAGATATTAATTCAGCATCTTTGATTGAGCATCTCTCTTTCTCTCCATTGATAATTTAAGAAATGAGTAGGAAATGCTGGATGACTCATTTCACCAGAGGTACTGCTTTTCTGAGGAGGATCAGCAGCTTTTTAAAGAACAGGCAGTGGCATTAGCTCATCTTTTTCTTCATCTTCCATCTCACCATATAATAAGACTAGGGGGTGGAAAATGTGCCTTGAATGAAAACAGCTTTGGCTCTGTGCTTTGCTCAGCCTGAGAAGATCTGGTTTTGCCTGATATGAGAGCATGCCAACCTCAGCATGGAGGGGAGCCAGGGAGGGAGAGTGAGGAATCCTCTGTCCCTCCTGTTGGTAGGGGATCCCTCTGCAATCCTTAAAGGGGTCTGGCTCCCAAACCTCACAGGGCTCAGCAGGAAAGCTAGCAGGAGGGTGTCTGAGTCTCATCTGGGACACAGCAGGAAGCTCTGTTCCCTGCAATGTCAGTAGTAACAAAACTAGTCACTGAGCAGGACCCAGGGTGTTTTGGGACAAGGCACTGACTGCCCTTATCTGGAGCAATTTTTCTCTTGCCCTTTCTGCTTCTGGCTCCATCACTCTCACCTTCCAACCAGGGACTGGTCAGGGTAATCAGAGAGATTCTTTGCCTGTTCAGGTGTCTATCAGAACAGGTCCCAGGGTTGTACTGTTCCTGCTCACACAGGTAAGCACCAGAAAAGCCCCTGTCTGCAGATCTCCTTCACAGCAAGCACAGGAAAGATTGAAAAACATCACTCCTCCCTTGCTAGAGACTGATTCAAAAGAGAAAGCACGAAAGAGAAAGCACCAGGATTGAGTCCTGGTTTCAGCCACAGAAGTCTTGGGGTAATGCTGGCACACAGAGGAAATTTACCCCATATTCTCCCTATTTCTTGCTGCTTTAGCCAATGACACTAACATCTGCATTTCTCAAGTCAATGTATACCATTTCATTACAAAGGATTTTGTGAGATGGTAACCCTTGCTGTGGCAGTCTAAGATGTTATTGCCTCCAGCTGCCTGCTCTGTCCCTCTGTTCAAAGTCACAACCTTTTAAGAATCAGCAGAAGGAGATGTGCACCCACCCACATCTGCTCCCATTCCCAATCCCGCACATTAAGGCCTTCAATTAATGCTGTGTATCAAAATTTGGAGCCACCAAGGAAGAGGTGACATTTCCTTCACCTCACATTGCTAAGGGGGTGATAACCTTTGCAGCTGGGAGTGAGTGACAGCTGGTTCTGGTCACATATTAAAGCAGTTGCTCAAGTTTCTCAAAGCTCACGTGTGGCAGTCGGAAGCTGTGCTGGCCCTAGAAGGACTTCTCTTGCACAGTAACACAGGTACAGTGATTTGAACAACACAGTTTCTTCTTGGGAGTGTAGCTCTATCATCATTTCTGCTCTTTGTGCTGCTAAAGAAAGCAAAGCTGTGTGTTATGAGCAAGCCAAATTATCCCAGAAAACATGAACTCTCGCCAGTGTATCTAGATCTGCACCAGAGGCTTCTGCTGACACAGTTAAGACAGTCAAGGATTATTCTGCTTTTCTCTCCTATCAACCCACCAGGCTGGAAAATATCTGTTGTAGAGAGCAGAATAAAAGCAATCACAATAGTTTGTCTTTTCTGTGGTGTTCCAATTTAGACAGGATCACATGGGCAGCATCCGTGGGTGCAGCTTTGCTGCAGAGATCGATTTCAGCGCCTGGAGAATTTGACCAGTGGTAATGTAGTGTGGCTTTAAAATTAGAAAGCCCAATTACAGCCAGGCTCTGTCTGCACAGCTTCTGCTTTGGTGGTTGGAGCCACCAGCCTGTTCACGTAGGGGCAGAAACCTGCCAGAGATGTCCCATGGCCAGCTTTTGAAAGCAAAATGTTGGGCGTGCACATGAAGAGGAGCACACAGTCACATGTAGCTGCTGTGCTATCTGCTTGTAGAACCATTTTTTACTCACAGGGAAGTGATTCTGGCAGAGTATAAATACTGCCATAACGGTTCTGAGAGCAGTGCTGAAGGAGAAATATTTGGTTTAGCAGGGATGGGCAGTGAAACTCTTATGTCACCTCCTCACAGGGTGATGGACATATTGTACTATTACTAACCTGTCCTAGGAAATGGAAGTCCTCCATCATTTTCCTTGTCCCTGTGCTTTAATAACAAGAGTGGTGAACCATATGGTGTCCTCTACAGGCTAAGAATCTGTGGACAAATTACTGAATTCATTAAGCCAAACAGATAAAATCTTGATCCTACTGACTTCGGTGGGGCCTGGATTTTACTTTATATTCACAAACTTTCCCGTGTGTATAAAGTCCTTTTGTGTAATAGTTAACTTATTTCCTAGTATTAATGTTTAACATAGATTTTTTTTTTTTCTTAAAAAAAGTAGTTTTTACTGTAGAGCTAATTGATTCCAGCTGTGCCCTGAGTTGCTGGTAACTGAACCATACTTCCTTTGCAGAGGGGTGATGCATGGGGATGTTGTTATCTGACCCTGGGACTGTGGGGCAGAGAATCCACTGTGTCATTGCCCACCATCCCTGCAGCTATTTAAAGCAGCCAGCAGTAGTGGAATGTTCCCCCATTCCCCACTGCTGGTAATCTGTGCTCACCTTCCACAGGAGTGAAGAACAGCCCATTGTGCTGACCCGTGGAGATGATGTTCAAACTTAGCCACTTTCTCATCTTTCTTCTCCTATAATTCCTCAGTAGCCTTGAGAATTTCACTTATTGTCCCTCCCCTTTTTCTCATATTTATAAACCAGGGATAATATTTATATACCCTTTCAGCTGTTATGATGCCTATTAATGACTGTTCAGGCACTGCTCTGAAATTAATGTATTGTGCAAGTACTAAGTGTAATTTAATTATCGAATTTCAGAATTATTTGACTCTATGGGCTATTTTTAACTCTTGTTTCTTAGTCTGTATAGAAAACACACCTATTTCTGCAAAAGTCAGTGTTAATGGCAAAAGGTATCCATGTCTTGAAGCTGAATGTTACAGAAATATGAGACTTTCTGCATGCCTAGAAGCCAGAGCAATGTTTGCACCGTCTTCCATACCCACTACTGCACCTTCTTTCCTCCTATCTCCTCCCTTCCTTTCTTTGCACAGAGTGGTGTGGTTTTACCACCAGTTGCTGCATTAAACCTGGAGGTTCTGCCTATCTAGAAACAGCTTGGTCTGAAGATTAACCTGCCCCCAGTCTTACCTGCACAACTCATTCAATTTCTGTCTTCTAAACTCATGACGATTCCTTAATTTCTTTTCAACCTAAGGAAAATAAATTCTGGGTTTTTTAATGACTTATGACTGAAAATCACTGAGGATTTGGCTGAACTCTCTGTGGAGGTCTCAGATAGAGGGTTTGTGTATTGTCAGATATGCCAGTCATGGTTTGGCTGAATGGATATTGCTTGGTCTCTGTTTTCACTGACTTATAACATGGATTTTGTGAGTGTGTGAAAGAGGCAGAGAGCTGCATTTCTCCCAGTTTTGTCCTGCTCCCTCAAGATCATGGAGAAAAATCTGCCTGTGCTGCAGGGACTGTGGGGACCTGTATTTGCTGGATTCCCCATGTATTTGCTGGATTCCCCATGTATTTGCTGTATTCCCCATTGTCATTATCATACCTCCTCTGCCTGGTGCATGCTGGGTTCTTTCCATGCTCTAGAGAAGAGCACTACTCACTCTCTGAAGAATTCAGAAGGAACCTCATTCCCCATGGCTCCAGCAGGGACAACAGGGTGCCACTATTTGTAGCCAGCTAAAAGGAAAAAACCCTCATGCTCCAAAAGCCCTAGTGAGGATTTAGGGGAATGGGTGAGGGTTGCATGCTCAGCTGCTCGTCTTTAAAACCTGATAGGACCAATGTTCAGACAGCAAAAGGTTGTAATGCATTTCTCTACTGAATACTTCTCTTCTATGAGCAGTTTTGATGAGTCTCCAGAGGATATCTCAAGAATTGCCCATAATTTCCCAAATTCTCAAATCTGTGCACTGCCAATAACTCTATTCTGGGGGTACTGGGTAAGATCTGAAAGGCTGTGGCCACCCTCTGCCAGACAAAGAGCATGGAATGAACCTGAGGAAGGGAGACCAACGTGGTTATACTGGAGTGGAGGGAGGAACAGGAATCTCCTCAGACTCTCTCCTGACCCAGCTGTTGCCCCTGAGATCCCCCTGCCTCACATGAGGCACAATTCAGGATGCTAAAAAGCCATGGCCTCGGGCAGTATCTTTTTCCACTGAAAGTGTAGGAAGAGAATATAAATGTAGAAAGTTAGGGAGCAACACAGAGCCATCAACAAATTCCTCTGGCCTAGTCCCTGAGGAAGAGGCCAGAGAGGCAGACCCAGACAAGTGACCATTGCTCCACCATTGTCTTTATTTATGCACAAAGCCAAAAATCAGTTATTTTCTGTGGGAAAAAAAAAATAAATCTGTACTGTATTTTTTGTTCCAGAGAAGCCAAAATACATGGAAAGGGCTTTCTTCTCTCCACTGGTGGGCTAGTTCTGAGTAAGCTGAGAATGGCAAGACTGGGGAGAGGAAAACCTTTAACTATATAGGAGCAAAAATGAGGAAAACTGATGGCAGCCAGTGTGGCTCTATGCTTGTAAGGAGAAATGTATGGAAAAGACAAGAACAAAATAGGAGACAGAAATAGTTGCATACTGTACCCAATAGGTACAGAAAAAACCCCAGTACTTTGAAACAGTAAAGCTTCTGTCTTGCTGGTAAGATAAAACCAAACAAAAGGGTTTTCCACTAGAAAAGGAAGGGGTAACCTGTTGAGAAGAGAGTGTCTTGGATGGCACTGCATATTTTTCTTGGTATGACAGTTACTCTGTTGAGTCTTGATGCATGAATCACACTGCAGTAGGACAAATAGTTAAATGGGTCTGAATAATTAAGCACATCTGAGCAAAAAGGAAGGAGTGCTGGAGACTGAAAAATGGGAAATTGTCATTCCACAGAGAAGAGATTTTGAGTAACAGTGATAGTGACTCTTTATACATTCCCAGCATGTCCATGCAGCAGCTACAGCAGCAATGCAGTAATCAGTTAGAGTCAGGGTGCATTTGAGCTGTTACAAAATACATGGTTTGATTTGGTTCCATACCACAGCTCTTCTGCTATTGCTGTTATGGTTTTCCATCAGTATATAATATTCTGCCTAACTGTATTTTAATAGCACACTATGGGCAGCTCTGTGCTCTGATGAAAACACAATATTTAAACAAAGAACTCTGAATTTTTAACCCATTCATATTTTATGGCTAAGTTTATTGAATTTTTTATAGCACTCCAATAGTTTTCTGCAGAGGTCACAGTGGCCTTTTGCTAATAGCCAGTATAACAAGTTGGTCCATTATAATATGGCCCCATCCTCCAAAGTCTGAAATATGGCAGCTGAGAAGTAGAAAGGTAGACAACACCAGGGACTTTGCCAGAGACTTTTTGAGGGGTCAGGCATTAATTATTTATAACACAGGCAGAAATGTGCAGTGGTTATTGCTTCAGCTTCACACTGGTGCCTGAGTGGGCTCATTCTCTGTTTGGCCTCAGCCCCAGCTGAGTTCAGCATCACACAGAGATGGATTCATGGGTCATTCCAGCTGGAGCACACTGCCCAGCCCACTTCCCAGACACCTCTGAACTGCTTCCTAGCCCCGAGCATCTAGAGGCTACACATGAAGAAAAATAAAGCCATTCATAGCTGGCATGCTGAGGAAGTTTGGAAGACAAGCCCTCTGACTCGGGCTGCTCTGCCACTGCCATGGCAGAGCCACGGGTCTGTTCCAGCTCCTGCACAGCTGCTGATGCAAATGCCCAGCAACAAGGGTGCCAAAAGCTATCATTAGCAGCACTTAAACACAGCAGTTGGAAGCAGCATAGGGAAACACAAAACCTCTGATTGCAGGAAGCTGGAATAAAATCCTAGCACCCCGGGAGAAAGAAAAACTCGTGTTCTAATATCCCCTTTCAGAACAAGTCAGACTTTCAGCTGCTGTGGTGCCATGTGGCTGAGGATGCCATTAATAGAGAGGGTGTGACATCTCACTGAAATCTCATTTCCAGGCTGAACATACCTAGGTGAGCATGTCATCTGCAGTTAAACAGGACAGGAGCAGGACTCTGTCAGGATATGTTCCTGGATGGCAGAGTCATGAAAGTGACCACCTGTCAGCTGTGCACATTTTGGGAATGTGGCAGCAGGTCTTTGTCAGCCAAGAGGACACATGATAGAACATCAAACTGATGCTGTAGATGTGCCTGTAGCATGACAAAGTAGGGATGTCCATAGACAAACTTGGCACATTCGAATTCAGAACAGGGCCAGACTTGTATCAAATCATATGATGCCTCATTTAAATTAATATTTACCCAATTTTTTTAGTTCTTGGTAAATCTGAACTGGTTTATGTAGATGTGGTTATATTTTCGCAAGACAGCAATTGCCCCTTCTATCCTCTTTGGGCTTTCCATTTTGAACTGAAAAACCCAAAGTAAAATCTCATTAGTGTCTTCTGAAAATAGTTCACAGAGTTGTGGTTTCCATCAGAGAAGCTGATTTTGCATTCCAAGCTCGGTGAGCATCACAGAAACCAGCACAGGGGCTTGGCACAGAAGTGCTCACCACTTCCAAGATGATTTGCCTGTCAGGCACCCATGTAAATGGCATCGTGTCTGTGATAAGCAACTCTATCCTCATTATCCTCTCTTAAAAGCCTATACCACTTTCTGATTAATTCAGGAGGAGCAGATGAGGGCCCTGTCATTTTACATTGCTTAATGCTTTCCATTACAAAAGACCATGGTGATGTTTCACCAGAAACTTTCATTAATTCAGTGTTTTGCTGGGGTTGGGGGAGGGGGTGGTGAGGGGAGCTGGATTTTCAGCAGCAGCAAAGCCTTTTGGCTGAAAGAGTGAAATTCTTGTTAGGTTTTTGTGAAGAAATATATTGTCCCCAAAATATCACCCTTAATTTTAGTCTTTGGGAAAGACTTGCTTCCTTGCCAGCCGTCAGCTTTCTGAGGATAGGCTGTGGCTGTAGCCAAACCACTCATCTTGCTCCTCTTGGGAGGCCTCAGCATCTCTGCTGAAGCAATCAGCAATGAGGGGAGAAACAGGCCGGGGGCCTCCCCTCTCCCTGTGCAGTCACACGCTACTCTGAGCCCTGTGCCCAGCAGCAGAATACCCTCTTTTCTGGGGCACCATTGTTAGGCAGCAGTGCTCCCCCTCCTCCCTGCAGCCCCCCACTCCCCACTCTGCAGGGGCCTCCTGTCTGCAGAGGGCAAGCGAGGAGCCCGCTGAGCACGGCAGCCCTGGCTGTGTCCATTCCCCACCCGGGACTCGGTTCTGCTGCCCAAGGACAACCTGTGCCATTTCAGACACCCTCTTCTCTCCTGCTGATTTCTCTGGGGCTGAAGGGAAAGCAGGAGACCCCTGATCTTCTGGAGAGGTGGCTGGAGAGGGCTCCCTGAAGTGTCTAAATCCAGCACCAGAAGTCCATGATTAGGGAACAGATTGGGATGCTCCTCTTTATCCCCACGTTCAGACACTTTAACACACCTATCCCCACTACAGGTACCTGCAGGTGGAGTGAGGGTCTCAGCTCCTGTTACTGTCACTGGAGAGCCATTTAGTAGGACCTGGGGAGCTGGGAATTCACCAGACATCCCATTTTAGGGAAGTTCTGAAGAACCCAATGACTAGAATGGCAAGATAGGTAAGTGTTTCACATGTAGACAGGTATTCCAGCAACACCCAAATTTGGGAGTCTGGGTCTGGAGTCAAATCCCATCCTCAGTGTCTGTGCCTGGAATTCAGGTCCTTCTCACAATGGCAGCAGGTTGCTGCAGTTACATATAATTTGTTCTTCTGCAATTTCCACTCCAGAGGAAAAAACTGAGAATTACATTTAAAAACAGAAACATGCTAAGAAATTACATTAAGACACAAGTTGCAAAGTCAGACACTTGAAAATGAAAAGTTCTGTATGCAGAAGTCATTCTGCAAAACCTAATTCAGTTACCTTGTGAATATATTGCAATTTTCTACATTTTACAGCATTATAATTTTTCGTATCCACCTCTCTCTTCATTTTGCATTTCAAATTAATTTCCTCCAATGTTTAATGATACATTATTAATATAAATATAGCAATACAAATATATTACAAATATCTCTGTACAAAAACTGTATTTATTTAGGCTCCATAGTCAAGCACTTGAAAGCCAGGAAATGCCAGATGTATGCACCACAAGAACAGCAAGATACATTCTCTATCCCAGAAATCTTATGAATCAAATTAACACAAGGTGAACCATCTGCCACAGGGATAGAATGGGAAGACAAAAATAATAGTGACCAGGACACATTATGTAACCTAGGTATGAGCACTGAGAGAAAATGACTGATTGCCTTTGTTTTCTTCTAAGTGGTTTAAGGAGAGCTATTGGGCCTGATGCCACTGACATTCCTGGAATAATATTCTGCATGTTGCACATATCCCTGGATCTTCTGAAATGGCATCATCAGAAGCAGTGTGCCTGTGGGGGCTCAGAGATGCCTTCCTTCAATACTTGTTAACAGACACACTCCTGGTGTTAGGAATTTGCAGTACTAAGTGGGAGTCCATCTAGCTGAAGTGCTGCAAGTGAAAAAAGAAGGATAATTCATGTCACAGAACATGGCTCTGAGCTCCAGGGTAAGGGTAGCCCACCCTGAGCCCCCTGACCTGAAAAGTCAGGGCCTTGCAGTGCAGATCCTGCCCTGAGTGGCCTCACACCACTGGGAGCTGGCACATACTTGGATTAACCTTCTTCTTCATGTTCAATGCTATTTTCAGAGATGGATATCTGAGCATGGGTGTGTCCAACGATAGAGAATGTTGTATGCAGAGCTGTGATCCCATCCTTTGGGTCTTTGTGTTGAATACCTCCTGCTGGCTCTGGTGACAGGGAATGACACTGACACTGCCCAGTGTCCACACATGGGGTACTTTAGACATCGAGGACAGAAAAAAGAGGAGATAAAATAGAATTAAGTTCTCAATTTCCTTGCCAGTTGTTCCACCAGACCATTGCCTCTGATACCATTCCTGATCTCTGTGTGATGCCTCTGTTTTTATGCTCATGCAAAAATATCTTAGCAGTGGGAGTGTAGAGACAGTAATGTGATTCCATGGCCCTTTTGCTGGGCTGGATGAAGGCCACTCCTTTGCCCCAAGTGCATCTTTCTCCAGCAGGCTCTGTAGAGCATCCCAAGCTGCTCTGTGCTGCAGGTTTCTGATGAAGGTACTGGTTGAAAAGTACATCCCTGAAGAACACCGGCTTTTCAAAAACTGTCTGGAGTACTGGTTCACCAATCCATGAGCTAATTTCAGATTCAGATTCAGATTCGTGCCTTTTCTGTGGGATCCAGGGGTATTTCCCAGCTTCTGGATCTGTGTGTGTGCCTTCTTCCCACTTCCAGACCTGGAGCTGAATCACAGCTTGGGTATTTTTCAGCCTCCTGTCTCCACATTCCAAAGGCCTGCATGAGCTGCCCAGAGAGCAGCAGTGACACATTTTCCCTGTTCTTTGAGAGAAGAAGAGAGCAGGCTGGCAGGGCTCACCACAGGGCCAGCATGGCCTGTGCTACCTGAGTAGCACCCTGTCATGAGCTCTTCAAACCCTGCACAACCTGTTCTCAATTTCTGATCTGTCAGATGATTCATAACACAGAGGAGAAGAATAACTAAATATAAATGGCAACTCTCACCATGCTGCTATTAATCATCTCAGAGTATTATTGTCCCACCACACTCCTCCCACTGGCTGATACCCCTCCAGAGTGTTCATGTCTCATGGGCTTGTGGAGCAAAGGGAGGCTGAACAGGGGTGAAGCCATGTCCCTGCACATTTGTAGTTCTCCTAATAACCAGTGCTCTCCCTTGGTCCTGCTGGAATCTCTGCAATCCACTCCCCACCCACGTGCCTGCCATCTGCTTCAGGCTTTTTGGTGGTGTTGCTGTACCCGTGTGAGAACAGCTGCACACAGCTCATCCTCAGAGATGTGTCAAGTGCTGCTCTCTTTCCAGTCTAGAGGGAGGAACTGTGGGAAGGGTGTGGAGATCTTCCCTTTCCTGGTTTCTGAGACTTTCGGAAAAATATCTTTTCTGTAATGATCACAACAAAATGCTCTTTTTCTTCTCTTTTGTACACGCTTCAAAGCACACCCCTTGCCCTGATCTTTCTTTGGAGCATGCAGTTTGTTCCTGGTACTGTTTGCTGCTGTTAGTATTAATCATTATAGTGTTTCCTAAGTTTCCTTGCTCCAGTAGGTGGAAAAAACCCACGACTTCTCTGACCTTTAGAAATGCTTTTCTTAGCTATCAGCATAACTCAATGTGCAAGATGTAAAAAGGGTGGAAGAAGATAGATCTGTGTCTGTTTGTAAAAGTGGGGTCAAGTGGGTGGAAGAAAGAAATGATATGAATATAGAGGTGTAAATTTATCTTCTTTATGCTGTTTCTTGTATTTATTCGACCCCATCCTTTGACCTGCACAGGAGCAGACAGGTCCACACTTACCCTACATGGTGCCATTAGCACTAGAATATTCTCTGAACACTTTGATTATGCTAAAGAGTTCAACCCAAACTGTCAAACAGAGTGTTCTGTAACTGGGGGATTTTTGTCTAACTTAATTGGCACTACTTTTAAAACCTCCCCTAAGCTACCCCAAAATGTCATTAGTTAAAAATGGGATTTTCCTGTGTTTGGCACAAAAATGGAGGAAGGCATGTTCTCACTGCAGGTGTGTTGGAGCTCCCCTGTGGTACCTTCCATTACATCAGTCACCAGGAAAATGCACATTTCCACAGCAAAAGGCTGCATCATTATCAGTGCTGAAGCAGGATGAGAGGGGAAGGAAGAAACAGCTTTCTTTTCAAGCATGTGTATAGCTCAACTGGCTAAAATGGCTTTAGTAAAAAATGCAGAAAAATTCTCTTCCTTATTAAGCTTAATCAGAGGAATTGCTAAGAGAATTAGTCTGAAAGTTCAGAACTGAAATTACAAATTGAGTAGAATATGTCCTGGAGACTTCACGATGGAAATACTGTGCTAAAAGTGCTAATAACATTTACCATTGCTTTCTATCCAGGCCAAAAAAAAAGGAAGGGACAAAAAGAGGGAGTGAGAATAGAAGGCTAAATGCTTTTGTGTGATGCAATGTTGTGATGTCTCTCTTTGCTGCCAACAAAAGCAACACTTTGAGTTTTGGCTGATAATTCAACTGGGAGAATTTCAAAGCAGTTTACTGATTAGCAGAAGAACAGCTGTAACATAAATAGTAACACAGACTAAGCAGAACAACAGAGGGGGAAAGCACAAGATCTCCATAAGAAGACACTGTGCATCTCACTGGCAGCCCATTGAATCTCTGGAGTACAACACTCTGTCCTTTACCTTTGCAGCCACCACAGCCAAGAAACACAAGCCAGGAAAATAAGACAAGATGGGAACTGGGCAGATTATTCACATCCCATTCTTTCTGGGGTTGCTTGGATGTGGACCTTTCTCTGCCTCCTGAACTGATGCTGCAGAGCAGCAGAACTGTTGTTACCCTGGTGTTGTTACCCTTTTGTGAGGCCTCCCCATGATACACCTGTGATGCCTCACATTTTGAGACCTGCTTTCTTATTTATTAATTTATACCTGTATTTTTTTGCTCACATCATCCTCATCCTTGATCATTTCTACCTACAAACATTATGTCCCCGTGGCTCCCTGGCTGCCTGGCTAAAAGTCTTCAGGTGCAATTGTTTGTGAGAAATGCTTCTGTGGAGAAAACCCATCCTGCATGGGAGGGGAGGAGGGAGGAAGGACAATGTAATGTATTTCCTCTTCTGTTACTTTTGCAACCCATTGATCATTGTTAAGATTAAGTAATTTTTTTCACCTTTATATAAGCTGACTATCTAGAATAGAAGGTGTGTGTTTATCATAAACTTGGAAATGCTGGAGACATGAGGGACTTAGTGCTCTCTAGGACTGTCTCTTGAGACAGCATTCCTAAAAATCCATTATTCTTTCCAGGTATTTGTAACAGCTAGTGTGCCTTCTGCTCTACCTTAAAAAAAAACCTCTGTGATATTTTCTTTACTTCCCTTCCTAGAGGTAAAAGTGGCAATAGGAGACCCAGGCTCTTTTCAGCTCATGCCTAATATGGGAAAAATCAGACAGCTCCAGAGGTTTCACCAGAGCAGTTTTCTCTCAGCTCTAATCAGTAAGAATGAGAAAAGAAGATATTTGCTGTTGCCTGCTGGGTCCATCGTTTTTCTTTGTTAGTGGACTACAATATCTGTGTTCATAGCACAAGAATGCAGCCAACAGATCCTAGACATGCCATATATTTCTGGGGTTTAGCAACCCATAAAAGTGCAGCGTAGCATCTGATTTATCTCAGCAAATGGCTCCAACTGTTCTCAGGAACATATTTTTTTCATCAAAGGAGGTGTTCCCTAGTTTAAGTCTTGATTTGAATCTCCTTGCCCAGGGATATATTTACAGAACTAGTTATAAAATATTATCCACTTCATAAAAGCATTTTGAATGCTTTGTTCATGCAGTGACTCTCCTGGAGTCATTGTTTCTTCCCAAAGGGAACTAGAGGGATTTTTTGTAATTGCTGGATTATCAAACAATGCACAACCTCATTTTCTGGCCTAAGCAAATTATTAGAGTTTCATAAATGCTCAGTCACATGCATTATTCTACTATGCTGACCTGAAGAGACCACCAAGGAGGAGGTAAATGGCCCATAGAGGGACAGAAAAATATTTACATTCCTGAATGATCTGGGACTTTACTTGCTTGCTGCCTGTGGTGTTGCTACTCTCATTTGTGAATGCAAGGGATGCCTGGCCCCCGTGTCCTACAACATATTGATAAGAGAATGATGACAAGCAATGATGTTATAAATACCTGACATTTATCTTGGCTTGGTTTTAAATAGTGGAGTCAACCTTTATTCATCTGCAGCCATCCAGCACAGCTGTTTTATGGTCCCTCCCTTCTTCTTCTCCCACCAACTTTCTGGTTTTTTGCCTCTGAAGCCTAAATCCTGGTATGACACAGAGATGAAAAATCTTCAGGCTGGTCTCCATCAGAAAAAAAATTCTATTGGTCTTTGTAGGCCTCCATAAATCACTGGATGGCCTTCTTCCTTCCAGAAAGGAAATCGAAAGAGGAGCATGACAGATACATATTTTTGATTGTTTAAGACTCAGTTTTAACCAATAGGTGAATGTATTGGAAAGGCAAGGCAGAGATATTTTAGAGGGATTCTTTTTTCTTCAAATGGGAAATGCTGGTTTGACAAAACTGAATTTTTTTATTGGTACATATGGCTTTCATTAAAATATTTGCAAAATATGTTGAAATATTCCTTTCTACGCTTTTTGCTACAGCTTTTATGTTACACTGTTATTTTACATAAATGCAAAATGAAATCTAGTTTAATGAGCCCAAAGGAAACAATTTGACTTTAGTGTTTGAACATTTGCCCCTAAGAAAAAAAAATCAAATCAATGCAAGTCACTTTTATTTATGATTCAGAATAAAACCAAATTTTGAAGGCCTGCAGCTTTCCTGAGGATAGGATTTCTGGTTTCTGACTGTCCCTAGCTCTGGTGCAGCTGGAGACAGACAGCAGTGCTGATCATGGCCTGAGGTCTCTGCTCTGTACCACAGCATCCAAGTGCCACAAAAGTTCCATTCAGCAGCATCCCTGGAAAACTTTTTCACTCACTCTAGTTGCTTTTTCTTTTCTTATTTACTGTTGGTGGGATTTTTTTCCTTTCTTTCTTCTTCTTTTTTTCTCTTTCAGGGCCTTTTTTCATAGCCTTGTCTTGCTTTTTCTTTTTTCTCTCTTAACTGCTTTGGTGAATTTGGTGATGCTGTCTGTTGGCAGTCCATATGTGGGTTAAAGAATGAGGAGAGATGCTTTGCCCTTGCCTAGGGGTGGGTAAACTGCCTAAAATTTCTTCCTGGGAGACATTCAAATCCCTGCAGGAAGGTGGAAACATGGATGATATATGACTAAACTATTTCATGGCTTATGACTCCCATCAGCATGTAAATGAAAGACAGCGAGTGGCTCTTTCAGTCACAGTGGAAGTGCTCATTTGGACAAATTATCAAAAATAAGCAGTGAGAGAGAGATGGGAACACGGCAGAGAGAGGCAGAGGATGTGACCAGGGTAGGAATGAGTCACCTGAAGCCTCACTGGGGGATGTGGTGCAGGCTGACTTTGCGACCCAAGGAAAGCAATTTACACCTTTTCAAAGCAGCCATTAGCTTCAGGAGACCAGACTGAAACAGTGTGAGAGGAATTTCTCTCACTGGAGATGTCCATACGTGGGCTGGCCGTGAATCCCCTGCTTACAGCCAGGAGAAAGCAGCAGCTGGAGTACAGGCATTTATCTCTGGGACTGCTTTGGGTGTTCACACCAGGACAAAATGCATCTCTCAGAAGTGCCTGTTTCTACTCCTAGCCTACATGGGGAGCCAACAGGGCTCACCCACATCAGCTATCAGCAGTGCAGAGGTCTGGAGTTAGGTGAGAGGCTGCAGCACCTGCCCTGCAGCATCTTCTTTGATGCAGCTGCTGAGTGCTTGTAAACCCCCTAATCTCAGGTGATACCTGTACAATGGATTTTCTTGTGATCTAGTACATGGATCTTGCAAAAAAAAAAAATTAAATCTGAGAGCCTGGAATTTTTTATTTTTTCCTGAGAGAAAATATCCAGGATTGTTTCTGTTTCAAGATTCTTGGGTGCCAGGGCCAAATGAAAAAAAAAAAAGTGAGAAATATGCTATTAAGAAATCACAGATCCTGTTAAGGGCCTTAACCATTGTGCTACTCCTTTCAGAACATAATTCCTTAATCAAAAATTGCCTTGCTCTGAGAATTACAGCAAGGGACAGGTAAGATCAGCATCTAATGGAGGTGATCAGTCTGGCAGTTTCTGTGTCTCCCAGGCTGCTATGTCTTGTCTTTATGCATAGTCATAAAATGGTTACAAGCCTTAAATAAATAACAAGGATCCCTACAACATTATAAGGGGTCAGAACTAAGAAACAGAGGATAGAGAAAATTCAAACACTCCCTAAGCATTCTATCTATCTTTCCTGAAGTATAAGAATCTTGAAAATATTTAAGAGAAACTTCTCAGTTTTCCAATAGCCATCCAGTGTCCTAATGTGCCTCCCAGGCCGAATTCAGCTCTCATGTGATTGGAACACTCACGAAATAAAGAAATCCATGGAGTCATGCTTAAGCCTGAATTTGGCTTCCTGTGTTATATAGGGGAGCTCATATGTGTTTTTTTTTCCCTAGGAGTGAAAATACAGTTTTCAACCAGGATGTTACACACCCCTTCACAAATAATAAACAAATTCCCTGTGACAGAAGCTCAGCCTCACCAAACCAAGCTCTGTGCAGCACTGGAAAGAAAAAGAATAAAGGACTGCTACAGCCCTAACACAAGCTGGGATGAACAGGACGTGTACCTGACTTCTGGTTTGAATTCAGCAGGCTCCTCTCTTCTAACAGAACAAACGGATCTTGCTTCCCCAAGCATATGGTAGCAACACATGCAATTTACATCCCATATGGGATCTTTTTTCAGGCAACCGTCTGACTATAAAAGGTCACAAGAAGTCACTTTAGATCCCCATTATTGAGTGCAGACACTTAGCATTCCCTTTCTTAGCAGTGTCCTCACCTCCAGGAGAGGTGGTTTTATTATGATTTTTATTTGTGCTGCATTAGTACCTACAAGTTAGAGAGCACTGCAACACCTCTGCTGTCATGCTGTGAAAAATGTAGGATTCCTTCAGATGCCCACGGACTAATTTAGCCACAGATGAAACCAGTTGGAGTGACACATAATGAGAAAGAATGGGACAGGAAAAGCAGCGCTGCACGGTTATTGCATAGCATATTTTATCACTCGGTCTCAAAGCTCTGGGAAAACAGGGTAAGCAAAATCATCCCTGTTTCAAAGGTGGGGAAACAGAGGCATGAGCAGGTGACTTGTCAGAGCACGCCAAAGCAGTGACAGAGCTGGCACCAAAACCCCAGTGCCAGGCCAGCCCTTCAGGCACTTTCACACTGCCTCCTCCTCTCACACCCGGGTCCCATTTAGGGAAATCACGTAATGCCTATGAATAGCTCAGCCACAGGCTTGTAAATGTGGGGGCAAAACACCACACAGAATAGGCCTTTTCACTTGCTCGGCAGCCTGCACCATCGTGCCTAATTGGCTCTGCTGTGTAGGCAGCACCATGACAATGCCTGCAAAATGCAGATTTTAAAGATCGGTATCAGAAGGGCCTCCCCGTCCAGGAGGAGGAAAGCATGTGTGCACTCAGGGGGAAACTGGATATCCAAGCACATGGGGCTGGGGTTTCTGGCATTGCAGAGGATGCAAATCAACAGGGCATTAAAGTAAATAAAATGACAGAAGCCTGGAACAGGAAAAGAGAATATTTGTGCTTGATGTATTTATAAGGAAGACAGAAGCAGAAAGGGATAGAGCAGGGAAGGAAATTGCTTTATCAGTGCACATGCATTAGATTTAATGGTTTTCATACTAGGAAGGCCAAGAGGGGAAGGATTCATAAATTCCCCTCACACTGGAGTATTACAAATACCATGTTGGGCACAGCAAGTAACTCAGGCTGTGGAAATTCATCTTACAGTACACTTGAAAGACAAGGAGAGGGGGTCAGTGAGAGACCTCTGAGGTCAAGAAGAGTGGTGATGACAGAGGGAAGGGAAGGAAGATGCAAAGGATGTTGATGTTTTAGCCCAATATCTTAACTTCCAGGTTAATGAACGGCTCTTAGAAGCTCATAGGAGTATGTGGCTGGAATGCAGAGAGGATGAGCAGTGTACTGTGAGATTCTCTTTTCAAAGGAAGCAAGAAGAACAGAGGAAGCCATTGATGAGAAGCCTTAAAGGAATAAGAGAAGTGGAAAGAGGCCTTTAGAGGGGCAGAACTGCCAAAGCCAAAGAAAGAAAATGATTCAGCAAGGGGATGAAACTGATGTCACCAAAGCCAGTAAGGAGGCTCAGGACCTAAAGATGTTTTCTGGGAAAGAAGGAGTGACACATGGTATATGTGCCACTCCCCAAAAAAGGCACAAGCACTGGACCACTTCTCATCCCATTTCACTTACCCTTGCCCAGGAGCACATGAGAGAATTTTAGTTGTGTGTCAAAAACCTTGTCTTGAAGGATTTTACCTCTTTTCACTGACCAACCTCACCTCTTAGCCTTCCTCCACCCTGACAGTGACACCATTGTTAACATCACTGACTTGACATGGCAGTGCTATGAAACCCAGATAACTGTAGCATGAAAATCCGAGTGTTTCACAGCACATCACATAGCCAGTCTCCAGCCAGTAATTTGCCTGCAATATTGCCCCCTTAGAAAGAATTTGCAGTGCTTGAACTTCCTGCAGTCATTAATCTGATGTTTTCCTTTTACCTCTTCTAGTTATCCTGGTCCTTCTTAATGAGGCTTTATGTTAAGTCATTCTAGGCTTTACCTTTAAGTTTGCATGCAGCAAGATTTTGATGTATGTTTTTAATAAGCTTTCTTTGGTTTACTCAGGCAACAACTTCCCCACTGCCAAACACTTAGGCCCAGCCTGCTGTCTTTCCATTTAGTCCCGTGAACGAGGTCAAGCCCCAGTCAAAGCCTCATTCCTGGAAGCCTCACACTGGGCTATAAAACTGATAATGGCACGAGGACAGTGAGCCCAGTGCTCAGACACAGTGACTGCTCAACAGTCCATGAGAGAAATAATCACAGGATATAGATAGCAGCCAGCACGGGGAGACCAGAGAGTCCAGAAAAACAAACATATTGCTCTCCAAAGAAGACCTCTAGTTAACTTCTCTCTGCTTTCGTCTAGACTGGAATTAACCTTATGAATTCAGGTAATTATTCTCTGCCCTGACTCTTGTGTGAGTGGCTTCAGAGCTGTCTCCCTGCTGTCTCCAGAAACAGCAGTCCACAAGGACATTTCAGATATTAATTGGAAGGGAAATGTTTGCCAAAGGTCAGCTCAAGCTGAAGAAAAGCCCCTTTCATTGTGGCCAGGGGGAGAGCAGAACAAATAAGAATCTCAGGGGAGGCACAGCCAGCCTTTGTGATTTATTTGGTAGAGGGCAGGTGAGAATCAGCGAATCTTCCCTCTCTCATTTTTTTTTGCCCATCCTTTACCAACTTTAAACATTTCTAGCCAGAACATAGATCACCTCAGCACAGTTCTCAAGACTGCCCTTTTTCTTTTTCCTACACTAGTGTACACACATGATAAATCACACTGCTTATGACTTTGTGTGGATTAGGGCACAAGAATGTTTAAATAAATGTTTGGAGTGGCTCGTATCACTTGCTGATGGCCAGCAACCAGTTTAATGCAAAATGGCATTCAGAGACCAGAAGGACATTCCTCTTGTATTTCATGTGGGATCACGAAGCTATTGGGGATGCAGAAACTGAAGTTTAAGGTGAAAAAACGTGGGAAATTATGAAGGACAGGTTGATGGCCTCCTGACAGTTCAAGGCAGATGCAGGAAATACATCATAAACTATTTCAGCGAGGTCTTCTGCCACACTGGACATCTACCTCTTTGCTGTGCAGATATTTCTCTGGCAGACACATCTCTGGCAGCTCTCATTCTGTTCCAGAATTTTTCATCTCAGACAAATGTAGGATTGCTTTTCTCTTATTTTTGTGGTTACAGACAATATGTGACATAAATGGAACATCGCGCTACATTCATTATTTAAGAGTGAGGGTGTTTTTTCTTAAAAAATTTTTATCATTTCAGGCCTTTGTTCCTCTCTGTGTTACATTCCTGGGTCCTGGTAAGCTGGGAGATGCATTGGGGATTCTAGGACTGAGAGAAGGGAATGGGCAGATGACTTTGATAATTCTGGCTGTGCTGAAAGTCTATGAAAAACAGAAAGAAGATCTGGCTACAGGACAGTCCCCTGCCAAGCACCTCAGTGCCAAACACTGGAGGTGGCTCCAGGGTGTTCAGACCACAAGCCCAGGTTTTCAGGCAGCCATGGACTCAGATGCTTGGGACAGGAGGATCCCCAAAGTTGGTAGGCACTTGGCTCTCTGTCCCCTCCCCAGGTAAACCCTGGGATTGAAGGACACATATTCTCTTCAGTAGTTTGTGGAAAAAACTCAATGACAAGTAAAACATTTCCTGAAAAAAACCCCTGAGCTCTAATCATGAAAAACTGGCTTGGCCAAGTGTTTTGATACTGCCTTGACCGCAGCTGGAAAAACTGCCCTGAGTTGTTGCAGAAGTTTTGCTGCTGAGTGTTCTCCTGCTGAAGCATTTGCTTAAGCATGTCCTGTGTCTGCTTCTGCAAACAGCCCCTGTAATGCAAGTTCTCCATCTTCATCCTGGTATCAGACAACCAGGCATCTCTGTGAGCAATGGCTCTCCAACAACTGGTTGAAAAAGAGGATTGCTGCAAGGAAAGGCACTCACTACCTCTTTTGGAGACAGTCCAGACATTTAGGATATAGAGGCTAATCCAGTTAAGCCATGTAAGGCAAATACTCTGCAGATTACCTTTGTAGCTGCCTAGCTAACAACCTACAAGGACTTCCTTTATTTTTTGTGTAATAGCCTTTGATACCTGTTTCTCACAGGCAGCAATAATCTTGAGACAGGCAGTATGAGCTTGCTTTCAGAGATATTCAGTGCTTAAGGTCCATGCAATTTTTGTGAATTTATTTTTCCTGAAAGTTAGGTCCCATGTCTGCAAATTAACCTCCCAAGTCAGCAGGACCCTGATTATTGTTGCTTGCAACATACAATGTTCATAATAAACACATTTGTGATCCTTTTTCCGTCCACCTCAGCAATGGGGAAGAGTAGAAAAACCCACTGTGGCCCTGAGCATCAGCAGCAAGAGCTGGGAAACAGCTTTGTCCCTTTGCAGAAAGGGGCAAATCTTAAAATTTACAGGTGAAGCAACTGCCCTGCCTAATTATGACGATCTCAGAGGGTCACCTCTGTGGGAGGGATGCTCCCATGGTCATCCACAGTGACACAGTAGAATTCTGTCGAGCTGCAGGGACAAGAACAAGGAGTTTTTTCCTGTAGTTTTTTCCAAGTGGCAATGCTGACTGTGCCCACAACTGAGGATCCATCCTGGCTTTAGAAATCTCTAATACAGGTTGCACATACTGCCCTCTCAGAACATCAGAAAAGCTTTTCCTTGGCAGACCCAGTTATTCCTGCTATATGGACACATAGAAGCAATTTGAGCGTAGTCACTGCAATAGTCTTTCAGAGGAATTTATTTAACATGCTTTCCTGAGTCCTTAATTGCAGTCTTGTGAGTCCTAGTTACTACCCTGAGCAAATCAACACTATTGCTGGGAGAATAACTATAATCTCCTGGTTTCCTTTTCCCAGGAAGACAACTAGTAAAATAGATAGCTCTGCTGTACTGCTACTTCCTATAGCTGTTTTTGATTGCATTGTCCTCCCTAGTGTTACAATAAGAATTAAACTTCTCTCTCTGGTGCAGTTTTCAGATTCTCTCCTGCTGGGAAGATGCTCTGTAATGCCCAGTGATTCACAGCTCTGATATTTCATATCTAATGGAATTATTTCTGGATGGAATTGTTACCTTTCCTGAGAGAGAGACATTCATAAAGCTGGTAGGAGACAAATTATATACATCTTCCCCATCTCCTCTGCAGTTTTTCTCAAAATCAAGTAATTTGGCTACACTTTTAAAAGTTCCTCCCATTGCAAGAATGTGCGAGAAATTTAAAGAAAAACATGGGGCATTGAAATGACACAAAACACAGGAAATTCGGGGGTTATAAATGGACTTAAGAAAGATCCAGCTGTGTCACAGCACAGAGGATTAAGACAGGGGGATCTGAAAGCTCTCTCTTCTTTCTCTGTAGACCATATTATCAATAGCTCTTCATTATAGGATTATATGCCTACAAGGCATATGTATAGATCACCACATGAGGTGTGTTCTGTAATTGTTGGATTGGTATTAAGGCATTTTATTGCTTGAAGTCAGTCTGAGTTTAAACTGTTTTAGCCATCCCTTCAGAGGTGGCTGTGTCCTGTGGCAGGTGGCAGTGCCCCAGAGGAGCTGCTCTGCCACAGGGAAATGCCCTGGAGAGCTGATTGTGCCATTTCCCCCCTGGCACCCTGTCCTCAGGAACCCCCCAAAACAGCTCTGGGACTGAGGTCAGAAATCTGAGCTGTGGAGTGGATCTCATGAGCCTGCTGGTGAATCATGCAGGGATCCTGTGGCGCTGGCAGACATTTCTTTTCAATTAGTTAAATCCCCAAAGTAAGCAGATATATTTCAAGTGGTATCAATTACCCATATTTCAGTCTGCCCAGGGCAAGTGCAATGCACCCTCTGTAGGGCCTTGTTCTTGGGGTTTGGAGGACAGGGACAAACCTGCCCCACTGAGGCTGCTGTGGGGAGGCATTTCAGCCCCCTGGCACAGGGCAGGGGCTCCTGGGGCAGGAGGGCACAGGATGTGATCACCCATGGGTGGGACAGTGCTTTGCAGAAAACCCAAGGGCTCTGCTGTGGCTGAAGCCCACCCATGGGGAGAGCACGCCCCAGGCATGCAGGAGAGCCTCCCTGGTGACCAGAGCAGTGCAGACCCCATCCTTACACCCTTACAGAGAGCACAGCAGGCTGCCCTGCCAGCAGGGACATGTCAGGAGAGCACCCTGACACCCTCATTTCTAACCTAAGCCAAGGCTTGTGTGCAGCTGCCTGTCCTTGGACCCAGCAGGGCACTTTTCCTGTGTGTGCACCGGAGGGTTTCTCATTTCAGGTGCTGAAGGTTTGGTTTCTTTGCTACCCAAACAAGAACAACAGGCAGCCATGAGCACTGTGTGAGGCACTGAACCCGGGCAGTAGTGGCTGGCAGTCTGTCAAACACAACCCTTTGGCCCTGTGACACCCAGGCCACCTTCACCCGGGCACAGCACGGGAAACAGGATGGGAAATTGGCCTCTATTCTGGTTTCTGACACCCAAAATAGGTGTTTTAACAGCACTGAGTTGGCATTCCTGTTATCAGCCTGGTCTTCACCTTCAGAAACTGGTGTGCCACACTGGGGTGTGCAAAGGAGCTGCCCTCAGGCAGGATGGTTGGAATGAGAGGATCTTTAGGGTCCCTTCCAACCCAAACCATTCTGTGACTCTGATTCTACAACCCGTGTGGGTAGTTTAGCTTTCTCCCTTCAATTAATATTATTTTGCACTTAAATCACTAAGCATGACCTGCATTTGCCCTGCCAACTCTTCAGTACTCCTCTCCAGCTATCACTGCTGTTCCTTGCAGTTGGAATTAAGTTTTGGCTCAACTAAGTAAACTTTGATCAGCAAAAATTGCAGATCTTGGTGCTCGTCCCTCTTCCTAGATATAATATGCTTGTGTTGGAGCCTACTTTGCATGAGTGCCAATCCCCTGAAATTAGGCCCATTAAAGAGCAGCAGCATTCATTAATCCTCTAGCATATAATGCAGACCACAAGGAACTTTCCAAGGGATTTGGCAAGGGCAGGCAGCGCTTTGACTGTGGCTGTGAAGGATCTGTTGTCTGAATGGAGGCACCTCAGATTTCCTGCCCCTAGAGAAAAATCCTCTACACACATACACATGGAAGGGATCATCAGCCTTTACAGAGGCCACAAAGGTTTGGGATTTCTTCAAAAAGCTGGTAACAAGATTGTGCAAGAATCAAATAACCTTGCAAATAGCTGTATCCCATTAGTCATGAGAGCAAATGCTGGGCTGAATTAAATGTTGATTGTGGCTTATGAAGTGTCTCTGTACACATGACCTTGGGCAAGACCCAGAAATTCTGGGCTCTGCATTTGAAAGGCAGCTGGCTAAATAGCTGTGGCAAAATAATCAAAAAAGCACTGTTTATTTGCTCAATACATTAACCAAGTGATTAGCCAAGAAATAGGAGACCCAGAAGAAAGAAGAAACCTTTCCCTTTGTGTGAAATCTGTTTTTCAGGCTTTCCACCAGTATTACACATTCCTGGAAAACAAAACTCAGCTCAATATATCTCAGCTCAGCCATGAAAGCTTTCCCCAGACTGAATGATCAGCTCAGTGCATCGCTCAGACCTTCGTGCAGCTCTTGCTCCTTCTCTCACAAAGTTTGAGAGGCAGTGAGATAATTATGGATTACTTACAACCCTGTCTTGTGAGAAGCAAACATTAATTCAGGAGTTCTAGAGGACTTCAGGCAATCAATCCTTGGAGCTTCCTCCCTATTTATTTATTCGTGTATTTCCTTTCTAGCAGCTCAGACCTTCACAGGCGACTGCTTCTGCTACGAGACAATGAATAAATCTGCTGTACATGGTGTCATTCCTAATGTAAGCTGACTCAAATAAAAATATTTCATTCTATTTGAGAATTTTTACTTTGTTCTCTCCTGGTTGTCCAGGCTCTCCACTCAGTCCTTCCTAAGTTACACTAATAATTTGCAAATTCTTTCTGCAGGCCTCTTACCTGCTGTGGTTACTGCACTCTCTTCCTTGTAGTACAGAGGGAAAAAATGCTGTTCTTCCTCCTTGAGAAAATTATAGAGAAGATTTCTGCCCCTCTTTCTCTACTAAATCTCTAGTTAATGTTAGATCACTTTTGGAAGATCACACACAGATAATCCAAGAATCCCCCCACTGCTGTTAATGAGCTGCAGAACAAGTATTTCCAGTCTGTGAACTGCTAAAAAGCAATCCTGCACTTTTCATTTTAGGCACAGAATAGGAGTAATCCTCTATGGGCCACGAATATAGTGAGGAAGTGGTTGCCAAAGCACTGGATTTGGGGCCATTTGAGGTGCTGTAGGATGCCCTTGCTGGCCAACAGTTTCTGCTCTCAGTGCCCCACTGGTCCTGTGTCACATCTGCTGGGTCTGTGCAGATGTCTCCAAGACTAAATGTCATTAAATGTCCAAGACTAATGTCTAAAATGACATTAGAGTACCTCTGAACCCCTGTGGTCCCCCATGTGCTCAGCTGGGATCAGAGCCAGGATTAATACCAGCTTTGGATCTGCATTTGGACTTTGGGCACCAAAGTTGAAGCAGAGACCCTCTCTGAAGTACAGAGCTGAGTAACGACAACACCAATATGGTTAGAAATCGTTCTCATTTATTGCCTTCAATAGCTGCTTATATAGAGATTGGTTACATAGCTTCATTAGTATGCATAAATGTCACAACTCAATTGGTCAGTTCTGTTAACATTGGCCATCCAGGACATAATCACTGCATCTTGGAGGCGTTGAATTTGTTGTATAGCATCGCACAGAGAGCAACAGGCAAAGAATTCCAAGGTGACCTGAAATGCCCTATAACTTTTGTACAGACTCTAGCTCGAGTGCAGGGTTGTCCACTCCTTGTGTTAGTAGATTGTGGCCATTTTCACACAGAAACTCTCCTACACAAAGGCAACACGAATATTCCCTCTTGGGACACACAAGCTCAGTGCGTGCCTGTGTGTGAGGGCTGGAGGTGCCTGCTCAAGCAGGAGCCCACAAACCAGCCCTGCAGGGAAGAGGAACAGGACAGGGGGGTCAGTGCACCCCTGGTGCCTCTGAGCAGGAGATGGATCAGGCTGGCAGCTGCCCCCACCAGTACAGGGCCCTGGAGAGGGGCCAGAGAGCCCTGCAGATGTGTGGGATGAGGTATGGGACCAGGGGATTGATTACTGAATGAGTCAGGTGTGGGTAAGACTTGAGAGACCTGAACTGACCCAGGGCTGTTCTCTGGGTCAAACAGAAGAGCAGGACCTTTGTGGGAGGAAGGTCTAGGCTACCAGGAGCCAGGCAGGAGCATCTCTGTAAAAACACAGAAAACAACACCCTATCCTTAAAGCACACTCAGCAATGAAAACAGCACTCCTACTGATTAAAGCATAATAAATGTAATGAAAAACACAGTTAGCTATTAGTGACTGCTGCCCGTTATGCATTTGTTTGAAGCCCTTTGAATGCTGATAAACTGTTTTGCCCCATAGAAAATCTCCCTATGCTATTGCTGTTTCCCTTAGTCACCACATTTGCAGTCATTTCTAGTAAATTCAAGTAATGAATTCATGAGGAGTCTGGATGACATCATAATGCTGTCATGCACACTCCCACAGCTACCACCCAGCAATCCCAGGATGCTTAACCTGCCCAAGTGGATTAATCCTTGCAGTGCTGTTCTGCTCTATGTCAAGGCAGTGGAAGTCCCTACAGGCATAACAGAAACCCTTCAGGGCACCTTATTTCAGGGTCCACAGGCCAGAAAGTCTATTTGGTACCAATCCAACGCCTCTAGGAAGTGTCAGAGCTGCTCTGTGAGCACTGTGCAGACAGTCTACACATGTTCCATAAATCTGCCCTGCTGGGATGTGTTTGGCTCCCAGTACACAGGCTGGGTATTGCACATGCAGGAGGGTGTAGGAGGTTCAGTGGTTTCACACAGTGGAATCCAGCACTCAGGACGTGTAAAGTGCACCCAGTATTTCTATAAAGCTCATGGTGTGAGCAGTTTGTGCAAGACACAGCTGAGACTATCATCCTGTGCTGTATACGTTCACAGAGGAATAGAATGAGGTGAAATTACCCTCCTGGAAATGCTGGACCCTTTTACTCACATGCTATGCAGCAGCTCTATGCATGTGTTATAAAAATGTCAAAGGGATTCAGCTGTCTGGCATCCTGCTCAGACTCCTGAGTACAAAAAGAGTCAGCAATAACCAAGATGCACATTAACTCTAATCATGGCACTGGGAATCACAAGAGGAGCAGGATTATTAAACTGTTCACCATGAAACATTTAACAACACAGCTTTGGTATTATAAATGTGCCTGACTTCACTGATAGTACACTGAGAAACACCATAAAAGTGATCTTAATGTGTTTTTTATGAAAGGACTAGCAAAGTGAGTTTCTTACGAGGAATTCTCTTCTTGAGAATAAGACAGCACTAAAATCAAGTCAGTAAAGATATCTTCAATTCTGAGCATGTGAACAGCTCACCAGGTCCAAGTGGACCAATCATACCTTTACATATCTTGCTGAACTAGAACGTAATTCAAAAAGCAGGACTTACTGCAACTAGAAATATACTGTATTCCATATGTTTTCCTCCCCATGCTGAACTGGGAACTAAAACATTGATTTCGAGCACATACCCTATTCCTGCATCATTGATGCAGCTATATGTCTGCTGAAGTGTAACTGTTCACTGAATTATTGAATGCCTTGTAACATTGTAAAGGAAAATGTTAATCTTAACAAGACACATACAAATGCCTGCAAAACCAAGAAATCAATTTTGAATATATAGATAGAAAAAAAAAAAGTATCTTTATTTTCATTTCAGTGACGTGTGGCCCTGCAGTGAACTCCAATTTAGAAATGAACTGAATAATGTTTTGCAGCTGGACAGAAAATGCAAGCCCATTTGGAGAATTTTTTTAAAATATCACAGATGTTTTCCCAGTATTACAATGGGGGAAAAAAAATATTTTTGAAACTATTTAGAAACAACAAATAAGGTGTTTGTTAATAGGTGACTCAAAGCTTTACCTGAAATATTAAATGCACATACCCACATATCACAAAAACAACAAATGTCATGAATGTGTTTACTTCTGAGAAGCTGAAATGATTACTACTGATTAGCTGAAATGTATGCTGTGTTACAGTGTGAGGCAAAATGCAGGGAATTTCTGCAAAGGAGCTGTATAAACTCCATCATGTGGTGCCCCTCATGTTTGCTTAGGGAAAAGAAACCAGAATAGTCACTTCTTTAGCCAAAATTCTGTTTGGGGGATGAAGGTCTAGGGGAGATAGGCACAGAATGAACCAGTTCCTTCTGGCTGTCTCTGTTTGCTGCATCCAACTCCCAGGAAACGGCTCCATTCCAATTCCACTGCAATATCCCCCTGTGCCAGCCCACAGGAGTGTCACAGAGGAGGATAATGCTCACAAAGTCTCTGTATTTTTGGTGTCAAACAGGAATGGGATTTGGAGGTTGGCTGGAGAGCAGAATCAGAAGCCAGGGTGCCCAGGAAGTGCAAGCAGCCAAGGCAAACTGCAGCACTGCCTCTCCACACACACTTCTGGAGATCAGCAGTTTAAGGGACAGGTTTATGTCTGTCATATTGCTGCCTGGAAGCAGAAGACAACTTTCCAGACAATATTAAGAGTGGTAAGATAAAAAGCAATTCTTTAATGGAAGCTTTCAGGTGCACAAATGATACAGGATTTTTAGAATTTTTGTGAAGTGAATTAATTAGTATATCTAGCAGGTGCATCCAATTGGAGATCAGTTACCCCAGTAACACACCCTTGGGTCTGCCCCTTTGGAGTTGGTCCAGGGGGTTGTTTGTCCTATATGATGTTATGTCTGTCAAATTCTGGTTAAAAAATAGGTGTCCTTGTTAGAAATGCTCTTCTTGAGAACAAGACTAAACAGAATTTCAAGAATGTGTTAGAAAGTGCTAGCTTATTGTTCTAAAATGTGAGAGAGAGCAGGAAAAGCACTAGAAACTATACAACTACATATTAAAAATCTACAAAGTTGCAAAGACACAAAAAAGCCAAAAATCTTTAGGCCTCATTATCACAGAATGCAAAATCCACCACACCTACATTTACTATAGAGGTAAATGTACACCTACTATGCCACGCCTATGCTGCTGGTAGACCCAGCCTTGGAATGTTTTCTGTGATGCTGATCCCTAAAATGGAGAGTCAGCTTGGAGCATCCAGATGAAAAGCAGCTTCTGCAATGGTGTTTATAGTCTTGAACATTTTCAGGGGTGTAATGCAATATTATACAGCTAACTATATGGTTTTATTAAAAAAATCACTCATTGCCTAGGTCCTTTCTGAAGAAGATCTATGTGTTTGAGGACCAGAATATTCTGCTGATGAGGAATATTTTCCTCCTGGCAGGAATCCAAGCATCAAAATGTGGGTTTTCGTAGCTGTGGTGAGTAATCTGTCAGCAGGGAAACCATGACAGCCTAGAGCAGGAAGAGAAGAAAAAAATCCAATCATATTGGGAACAGATACTCCATAAAAATAAATAAGGGGTAGATGTTTTCCAGCTCTGAAGCCTTGTGTTGAAAATTATTGTCCCAACAAAAACGGCACACTTAGATTTATTTGCTAGAATTTCTGATGATGAATCAGGCGAGAGCTGAAGATCAGTTAGGATATTCTGTATTTTAGGATATTCTGTATTGTAGCTGATAGATTTTCTCAGTGTGGACAAAATATATTAATGGACAGCTTAGGAGCAATTCAGACAAGCATTTAGAATAAATGCTGAGGCCTTTTTGGCACATTGTGGTGTATCCTCAGCTACTTCTAGGAGATGCTGTAGGTACCCAGACATCACATGGGCTGCCTTGTGGATTTCAGCAGTTTCTATCAGCATCACACTAGAATATGGACTCTGAAATTTATCCCAGTTCAGCTATACTTTCTGTAGTAAAACATGAAAATCCTCACTGAGGTTAACAGCGTGCCATCTACCCCTCCTGCCCAGCCTGAGGCACGGCTGTGAAATGGGGTGATGGGACTGTCAGCTAAATCAAACATGCTGCTGCAGCAGCCCTGCTGTCCCTCCCACACCTGTGCCCACAACAAACCCCACGCTTGCTGGCCTGGACAAGGCAGCACCCGGCTGACTCTGCTGTGATTTCACAGCAAGGTCTGACTGCACGCTGCTATTCAGCCCAGCACTGGATTTGTGAGGGTTCTCCAGGGGCTGGGACCTTGCTGCCTGTTGTTCCCTTCCCCTCACCACTGCCCAGTGTGACAGCTCACCCCAGGCACACAGAGGTGGCTGAATTCCAGCTGTGCAGCCCCTCAGTGCTGCCCATTCGTGGCTGCACTCAGCCCTGCTTGGATCTACAGCTGAGCAAATAATCTATTCCCCAGTTTGATCTCTGTGCTGGAAGTGGTAGAGAACACTACATAAACAAGACCCATACATTCATTATTTTTATGGCTTGATAAAATACAAAGATGACATTTTTCTTTTTCCCCCCTGCCTCCCCAAAAACCCCTCCAATTATATCTGAAACCCAAAGTGAAATGTTTATTTTCTTTTTTAAAAGAATAGTATTTAAGGCAATTAGAAACATTGCAAAATTAAAATAAAAAGTCTGAGCATTTTGTTGCATTTTGAGGCCAAAACTATGAATTTAACACAAACTTGTTAGTAATTTTCACTGTGTCCAATGTCTGAAATTTTAGTTAACACAACACTCAACCCCTCATTTATTCATTTGGAGCACGCCTAGACTTCATCTCAGAACTATGACAATGCCATCTCTGTTTTTCTTTTCACTTCTGAAAGTTTTCACTAGCTTTTGTCAACTTGGTGATTCTAAAGCCAAAAATAAATAATAGGCTGCTGAGATCTAGCAGCAATTTTCTGAAATTCTAGGAATGCTGAGAGGGGAGTTATGGTTTATGTTAAATGCCAAGTGTCCTCTCGTGGTTGCCATGGATCACACAGTGATAGCCATAACTTTTATAACCACACCATAACTTTTCAGGATATTTCAAATCTTTGCTCTTCTAGCACTTTCTCATGGAAAGTTCCCATTGGTGTCAGCAGCAGTTTCCTGAGAGAAAATAACTAGCTTTAAATATTTGGGAAACTAGTTTGTAAGACCAGACCCTGGGACCTCAGTATTTAACATGTTTTAATTGAGAAGCTGAATTAATCATTAGAGTAAATCTAGTGACTTAATTACCAAAAAAATAACTGTTCATATTGTAGATTTCTCTTAGTGATAAAACCTGGGTCAAGCAACAGCAAATTATCACCAAAATAGACCACATTTGTGCCCAGAAGTATTTGTGCTACAAATAGATGTTGCCTATAGTCAAAATCATGATGTGCTGCGGGGTGAATTTGAAACATATGTTTTAACATTCACTATTTATTATGGAATGAGGCTCAATTCAAGCCTGTAATGTAAGGCAGAACAGGATTGACCCTAACCTCCAAATACAGTTATCTTTTTTTTTTTTTTTTTTACCATAATTGTCCATTTTCTGTTTTCAGCCTCCTGGAAAACCAATGACTGTGGAGAATAAAATACTTCATCATCAACTTCTTCAGGTTTTCTAGGTAAACAATGTAAAAAAGTCCAGTTCGAAGCAGCAGATTTTGCAGTCTGTAGATTAAAAAGCATATAAAACAGAGACATATGTGAGGACATTAGTAAAATCCTTAACTAGTAAAAATGTTAATGAATTTTATATTAACTCCCACTCTGGTTTACTTGGATGATAAACTCAGAAGAATTCCACAGACTTCAAAAGAATTCCTCATCTGTGAATAAGATGTGAATATCATGCAAGAGTTCAATGCTGACTTCACAAAAGTCAGAAAGTCACTCCAATTTCTCTGACTTTACAGGGGGAAGTGAAAACCCCTCTTCTGCACATGTTCTGGAGCTGAGTGTCAGTGGAAAGCTCTGAAAGAGGCCAAGCCATGTGGACTGCATGAGATAACTCAAATTTTGTTATCTTTGTGAGTTCTTTAAGCTGGAGGGAGGTTTGCATGTGGCTTTCCATGGCCCCACTCAAAACCCCCCCAAACTCATTTTTGTTTTGTTGATGTTGATTCTTATAAATGCAAACTGTAAAAATGTAAATAAAATCCTAAATCTCAGTTTTTACCTGCATTGTAATCTGATAGCCTTGAAAGGCCTTTAGTCTTTCATTCTTTTCCTCTTCTTGTCCCATGCTTATCCATGTGTCTGTAACTAAGACATTGGCACTGTCTGCAGCTTCCAAAGGGTCTGTTGTTAGAAGTAACTTGGTCCCATGCTGAAGTGAATAAAATAAGAAATATCACTAAGACAAGGAACTTCAAGATCATTTATAATGAAAATAAACTCTATTCAAACTATTCTACTAGGTTGTTTCTTAGGCTCTTACCTCTTTGGAGTTCTGTTCAGTTATTTTAGTTATCCTGAGGTCTGGTTCAAAGCCCTGACAAAAGACATGATAGGTAACACATTATGGAACACGTATAAAATCTTCACTAATTAATAAGAATGGTTAGAAAAATACTGATTGAACCATTTGCCATGGAAAAAGAATATCTTTCAGAACTGTAAAACTTGAGGAAATTATATTGAGCTTGTTGAAAGTTTATTTTTGAGATAAAGTGGTGAAAAGTTTCCTAAAAACATAAGAAAAATGTATTTTGACAGTTACATAATTAAATGCCTATAGAACCTTTAAATTTTTTGTTCTTAACTGATTTAAAAAATATTTTATATTGTATTACAATGTAACATTATAAAATGCTGCACCACCAATTTAAACCAAACGAGATGTAACACTTCCACCCATCTGAAACAGGCTTAACTTTTCTTTTGATTGGGGAGAGTGCATTGGATGATTTTGTAAGCCTTTATCAAATGGAACTGTGATCCTCCATGATTTATACTCCTGTCATGTATTCCCATTTCTGATGCTGGACTCAGTAGAACCACTCCTGCTTTGCATCAAAATAAGCGGATGGGGATTCTGTACCCCGGTTCTGAGAACAGGCACTCAGGATAGATGCAGGCACCCCCAGCTGGGGCCCTGTTTGGCACAAGCCTGGGTGAAGCTTGCCTTCCTCTCTCCAGGGATGTGGTTTTGCTTACCCTGGGAGTGGCAATCTGCAGGTGCATTCCCAGCTTCGCAGCGCTCACCATGAAGGACTGCAGGACGTTGTTGCCGTCCCCGACCCAGGCGATGGTGAGCCCCTTCAGCCCTCCATAGTGCTCCTGCCAAAGCAATCACAAGCTCTGGGGTTACATTCCCCAGGGGCTGGGCAGGCTGGTGGCCAAGAGGGAAGGATCAGGAGGGTCTGTGCAAAGGCAGCTGGCTCCATGCTACCTGCATGGACCACACCTGGAATTAGTGCTCCCACAGGGCAGTCAGCGAGGGAAAGCCCCCCGTGTCATACAAGAAGGCCCAAGTGCTGCTGCTTCCCCTGGAGAAGGACACATTGGCACCTGTGCCACGTGATGAGGCTCAGGCTGAGGGATTCAGCACCAGATAGAAAGTGATTTTGGCATCACTGTTGTACAGCTGTTCCTTGGGCCTCATAAACTTCAGTGAATGTTAGAAATTACTGATTTAGAGACAGCCCTAATACCTGGAATAGAACACCTTCCAGCTTTCCCCCAAATGGTGAAAATATCCCTATTGAGGTTTGCTCTGGCTTGGTTGCCTCTACACGCTGTTCCCTGTGGCCATGGCAGTGGCCATGCCCTGGGAGTGCATCCTCACCCCACAGCGGCACAGGACAGCAAGGAGCAGCACTCTGAAAGCAGCTGTGCCACCCTCATGGCCTACAGCATTTGTTCTCCATTGTACAGCCAAAGACTGCAGGGATTTTTCTTTTAAATGTGGATTTCCTGAATTTGAAACAGCATTACAGAGTTAACTGTGGCCTCATGGCACATACAGCCTGGCCATGTGCAGCTATTCTGTCCCTCCACCCCAACAGATAAGGCCTAAGGAGAAACAAGAGTAACATCATACTTACAGAGCATGATGATTTGAGGCTCCTTAATGAGCCTGTTTTAAATATGCATGTTTATAGGCACTTAAACTGATAGCAACACTTTTGCAAAGACATAACCAAATACTCCTCTAAGCCAGCTCTATAAAACTCTACCTCATGACTTGAAACAATTTCTGCAGAGCCCTTTATTCTCAGTTGAAATCTGGGCCATGCTACAATTGCATTGTAGTAGCTGGAAGCCAGACAGTGTTCCAACACTTTGTGTGACATGATTCAATGCTTGTCAGAGAGGATAAGCATCTACATTGTACTAAGTGGCAACCTTGCAGGCATTTGCAGAAAAAATGCCAAAAGACTGAACAGGAAAAGGGCTGGGACTACCCCCTCCTCTCCTGGCAGCAGCTTCTCCTAAAAAATAGTTTGTGAAGTTGTTCCAGAACAAAGTTACTGGCATTTCTTCCAGTGACCACAATTTTGATTCAAAAATAGTCATACTTGAAATATTGAATGACATTAAAGTGCTGTAAAAATCTAAACCTAATAGAGTCCTAGACCATCCAGGTTTAAGGGCTAAAACTATGGTATTGCAAAAATATCACTTTTTCAGCCAAAGTCTGTTAACAGCAGGCTCATTGGCAGAGGTTGGATGCAAGGGCATTTACAAGAGAACAAATTGGGACTTTGTGGACATGGAAGTTATTTCAATATAACCATTCTGCAGGTCTCCAAGGATCTTTTGAAGTCCTTCCACATCTCCTAGCAATGGTGCTCCTAGGAGAAGGCCAAACTTTATTTAAGGTGTTGTTTCTATTTAGGGCTTAGTGATAGTTGAGACCAGAACCACAGCCAGAAGCAAATGAGACAGTTCTGAGTTCTTTTCATCCCACTGTTTAAAAATAGACATCTCAGCCTTAATACTCAAAGCATTGACTAGAGTCACAAATATACTGCTATGTTAAACAACTCCACCTTATTGCCAGCTGCTACTCTGCATTAAAAGAAGCACAGTGCACACTAAGTATTTTCCTCTGTTTTCCCAAGCTACTAGCTGTTAAAGATAACATATGGAGTACTGGAGGTGTCTGTATAATGATACATCCCTGATATGCACTGTAAATTGCAAAGCCAAATCTGCAGTGACTACTGTAAAGAGTGGACATAGCTGAACTGATTTTAATGAAGAGGTTTTGCTAATGGAAGGAGTCATAGCAAGGCAGAATCAAGCTGTGTGTATGCTAGTGGAGCCAGTTTTATCTCCTGTGCTAGGCTTTATGCTGCCACTGGTGCACTGCTGCTGTAATTCAAACCTCTTCATCTAAAGGCAGATCACTGTGACTGTGACTGTACTGCTTATAAGCAAACACAGCCTCAGCTTCCAGCAAAGATGAGGTGACTGCTGGTCAGAACCAGAAAGCTTGGAGGTAAAACAAAAGCTGCAGTAAATGAGACACACTTCCCTTCCTGCCCACTCCCTCTTTTATAGTATGTGCTTATGCAACCACACAGATGAAATCCTGCTAAGAGTGCTTTGCCATGATGATAACACTCTAGATTAAATGAGAGCTTTTACAACACCTGCTGATCACCAGAACCTCTGAAGATATTTCCCCTTTCCATCCCTCCCCAATTTTTACCAAATTATGTAATATTGATGTAGGTTTTACTCCTGCATGAGTGTTCTGCAATTTCACTCTACATTTGGAACATGACTCCTAGTAAAGCCACACAAAAAAATAATATATTTAGAAAGTCTAGAGCCTTTCTCCCTTATGAAGCCTCTTTGGCAAACTAGCAATTGCTGATGAAGTGCTATAAAACTTGCCTTTGTTAATCTCACGAAAAATCCTAGCTAAAAAAGTAATACAAATTTTACATTCAATTTTCTCACCCTCACGTTGCTTTCACAATGTTTCATTCTGTTTTTATCCATGGCTGCAGTGCATCAGTGTGTGCAGCCCTGGGAAAAATAAGCATGCTCAGTGATTTGACCCTGCTGTATGTGTGGAGAAGACTGGGTTAACTAATTAGGGACATTTGTGTCTGCCTCTGCCTGGACTTGCTTCCAGCGAGACTGAAACTCTGACACCATTATAGATTAATTCTGAAATGTTTGACCACAACTGTCATAACAGCCCTCAATTAAAACAAGCTTTTGAATAATGAATCAATAATCTGTCAAATTTTAAAATGGAATGCCAGGGACTAATCAAAGCTTTAGCCCTTTGGGAGACAGTGCAATCCAGTAAATGAGAAATTGGGCAAACTTGGGTCTTCTGGCTCTCAAACTGGGCTTAAGGCAAATGCTGGACCAGTTATCTTTCTTATCCCCACACTGGTTTTTGCCATGCTATTGATACAGTATATTCTAGAGGATCAGGACAGATCTTAGTTGGGATTTCTAACTGTTTGAATAATGAAGATGATGATGGTGGTGAATTTGAAAATTGTAATAATTTGAGGACTTGGGGTCAGTGAGGAGTTGTTGAGACTGTATTTCAGTCCTCTTCAAGCTAGGCAACATTATTTGTTATGCTGTTTAAAAAGAAATCACTACTGTATTTCTTATGCTAACCGTTGCTTTCTGAAAAAGAAAATTCCCCCCAGACCAGTGACATAAAAAGCTAGTGGCATATGGATCCACTCTAATTATCAGTCTGGCCATCCTGCAGCCAGCTACAAGTGAGCTGATTTGGCCAGTGACATTAATTTCAATCGAATCAATGTCAATACCCAGGCTGTCTCTGGAATACAAATTGCAGGGTGCTGCCCTCCAGCCAAGCTGAGCAGAGCAGAAGCTGAGCCACAGCTCCTGCCCAGGACCCTGAGAGGCTCTGGCAGGACTCAGCACGTGGCTGTTACACATCTGCAGGGGGGTAAAGGGGCCCAGAGTGGGCACACTACCAGCACTCAAACTCACAGTCTTTAAAAGCCAAATCCCCGTATCCTCGAAATTGGGTTTTTTACATGTTTGTAACCGTTTTGAGTGGGTTATAACTCGAGCGAACTCTGTTCAACACAACTTTTAAGAAAGAAGGTGGTGTGTATATATATGCTAAGAAAAACATTCATCTTGGCATAATAGAGGGCATTAACCCTGAGCACAGTATTAAAGGGCAGAGCCAGCTAAGACTTCAAATGTGAGGGGATCCAGGTTGCTCAGGAAGAAGGCACTGGGCAGGAGGATGCTGAACCTGAGGAATCTCACCCCAACATTCATAACAGGAGCACACTGGATGATCTGAAAAGAACACCCTGAGCATCTACAGGATGAGAATTTGCCCTGAATACAGAATGAGAATTGACAGCCCTGAAAATAAACCAGCTGCATTGTTTGGGGGATGCAATGGACTATACTAAAATAACCATACTAAAATGCACCTGTGAAGAGGGAATCAGAAGATATAAGCATGAAAACATTTTGTCAAAACAATGCAGGCAATTATGTAGTTTCAGACCAAAGAGAAAGTACTTGAGGAGGATTCAAGAAGGCACATGACTAAATTAATAGGATATAGAAAATGGAAGAATAAAAATGTGCTAGGCACAGAGGGCCAGAATTTATGTAGAGCTCCACTGGAAAACACAGAAGGAAAAAGAAGAAAAGAAAAAATAGTACATTTTGGGTATGTAGTGACAGCAGGGAGGAACAGATCCAGGCAGGAAAATATTTATGGGGATAGGGAAGAGACATTTTTTAAAGATAAATAAGCTGCACAAAATCTGTGGTTACATTTAAATATTAGGCTAGCAGTCTGTACCACTATTGTAGTTTGCATATATGTATAAATCAAATAAATTGCCTTTGCATTGCACAGAAAGAGTCTGAATGTTATACAAGGACTTTCAACCCATTTAAAGAATCAGTGGTACCATTCCACATCCCTGTATTAATCTTGCAGGCACTACTTGGATGACATCTTGCTGAAAATCCCACGAGAAGCTTGATTGGGTAAGTAGCACCTAGACCTTGTGGCTTACACCTCTTCAAGAGTTAATCTCACTTCTGTGACCTGGTAAAGTTCATTATATGATTAAAATGTTTCATTATATGCCACTCCAGTCTTCTCCAACTCACTGTGCAAAGAGGGAAAAAGGGAGCAGAGGAACAGGTCAGAGAGGGAGATTTGAGGCAGTGCCATCACTCACAGGGAGCTGCTGAGAGCTCTCCCCTGCCCTCCCCTTTCTCCTGGGTAAGAAAGCAGGAATGGAAAGTGTGTCAGCAACCAGCAGTGCAACAAGCCCTTGGCATAGCACCCAGCTGTCCTATAAAGATCTCCTGACAAATTTTGGGCTAAAGAACATGCTGGAAAGAGTCAGGGAGAGATGGGCAGATGGAGGAAATAGTGCTCTGCTTATTGGGCTGAGTGGGAAAGTGCTGCAAATTTAAAAAAAAAATTTCCACGTCTGTGTAACAGCTGAGCCATGCCTTGTGATCTCTGTAAGTCCTCACTTTGTCACGACACCTCTCCATGCCAAATATTTCTGTTGTTTGAGCACCAGCTGTTCTGGACCTGTTTCTTCATCAGGTAAAGCAGGCAGGGACACTCTTTCCAAAGTCATCCTCCCTGGTGTTTGGTGCAGCAAGGACACCCACAGCTGTTGGTGCTGCCCTAGGTGCTCAAACCAGGGAACAGTGCAGTGTGAGGGCTCGTGTTCCCCCAGGGCTCCTACCGTGGCTGTGCTGTACGAGGATGCCATGGAGGAGGAGCAGAGGGTGATCAACAGGGCAGGTACTCATCCTGCTGTTTAACATAGGCTTCCCCCTAAGATCAGTACAGAAAGAGATGCATCTCCAGAAGGTGATTGAGGTGCTCAGTGGTCTCTCTTTGTTAACTGGAGGTGGAGTAGAGGGAAACAGCACTCTGAACCTGGGTGCTGGAGTCAGTGGCCTCGCCAAAACCAGGATTGGGGGCAGACATATCCATGGTTGTGTGGATTGTGAGTCCCAGATTGTTCCTGAACAGTGTTACTCACAAGTGATAAAATGCTAATTAATAAGTTGTTTGCAAGGCAGAACACCCCACAAAACACAACCAGAAGATTCTCCTGACTTACACTTGCACATAAGTGTTTATAAAGAAAGCGTGACGTTTTCATTACAGCTCACTCTCTTATGCAGTTTGAACTTTGAGGCTGGCTCAATGTGATCTCACAAATCTCCCTTATCCTGAGGTCTGTGAGCATTTTAGTTTCAAGTTCACCAATTTTTGCTGGTCTCTTCACTGTGAGTACAAAAAATTTACAGAAGAAACACTTAAAAAAAGTAGTTTTTGCCAAACACGAGTCTTTCAGTATTTAAGGTCTAAAGCATGAATAATTTAATATTACTCTCACTAGATCTTTCCCACATACAGAATGTCCCATAGCAATGTCTCCAACAGCTGAGAAACATAGCTGAATGAATCAGGAAATTATTCTGCCCTACCACTTTCAAGCAGTGTGGTTTTTATTCATTCAGAAGGTAAACAAGGTCAGAGGAGTTCATCATAGCTGTCAACCAGCCCTGCAGTATAATAACCTTTTTTATAAGCCAGATCCTCAATTGATTGTAAAACCACATAGTCCTTCTGTTCACAGATAAACATCTGGTATTCTATGTGTAAAATGTTATCCTGCTGTCAGATCCACTATTAAATTAGATAAAAATAAAAAATACTATCTCTTTTAACTGCTCTTTGATGTGAACAAAGTTTAAATTGCTTAAAGTGCCTGAACACTAAGGGTTTGTACTGGTAACATCAACTGGCTTTTCGAAACAAATTTGTTCAACCAATTTCCTAATATATAAATAGTGATTCCTTTTAAGCTGTCCATAGATTAGGGAGGAATCACGAGCAAACTACTGAGTGTTTTTAAGTCAGTGGAAAAACTTTGCTGAAGCCAGATTCTCATCTTTATCTTAATATATACAGCCCTCTGTACATTCTATGAATTGCAGACTAATTCCAATGAAGTACTTAATTTTATGTTTCACTTCAGTCCCATTGCAGCTGATAGGACTATGTAATTGTTTTAAATTAAACAGGTCTTTAATTATATTGCTGGATGAAGATCTCTTTAAACAACAAGTGCCATGTAATTACTACTTTGGAAAACCCAGGGATAAATGGTCTTGAAGCTGCCTTCCCCAAATACTTACTAAGACTTAGCAAAAAGAAATTGTTTATATTTTTACCTGAAGAGTTAGGTAATCAGCTAAAATCTGGAGAGGATGATATAAATCAGACAATCCATTGATTATTGGGATCGTGGCTTCTTTTGCCATTAGGTCCAGATCATTATGGTTATAAACTCGAGCCAAGATTGCATTTGTCATGCTGGACAGCACCCTAGAGATGGTAGAACATACTCAAGTCAAACATAATAAATATACCCCTGTTGCACTCTCCAGCATGCAACACATAAATATTAATGAGAAATGGTAATGAATCAATATTTTTCAGCTATCTGAATAATTTATCATGCCTGCAGAACAGGCTTAAATGTAGTCATTTAACAAGCTGCTAATAAGTAAGAAGTTTCACTTCCTAACACTACTATAGTAAGTAAATGAAAATTGCTGCTCTCTTTTATGGTTTTTTTCTCTTTAGCATTTCACTGTAGATGGAATATCGATACCTGTTAAGCTTTCTGAACTAAGATAAGATATTGTGTGATACTGTAACATTTGAAGAATTTGATAACCTCAGAAGACATAAGGTATATGTGATTTTTTCAGTCTTTCAGCAAAGAACAAATGTAGCATTGACTGTATATTACAGACTCTGGATGGTAGCCTGACTTTGTGAGGGTCAGCAACACAGATCTATCTTAGATTACCACAATTGTTCATTGATCTTAATAAACACAGAAACAGAACAGGCTGGGATTGTTGGCCTGCTTTCTCCTGTCTACACACTCGTGTATTGACTCACACGATATCAGCGTTCACTTAATGCCCAAATTTCAAACTCAGTACAAGGAAAGGGATTGCAGGAGCCCCTGTACCACTCTGGCATTAACCTCATTTGCTGAAGTGTGAAAGACACAGAGATTAGCATAGTGGATTAGCATAGTATACTCTGTATTTTTTAGATAAATTAAATTTGGATTGGAGCTCTTAATTTCTTCTGCATTTTCTGTGTTTTAATCAGGCCCTGAAGCCTGACTTTGAAGTAGCATTTTGTGTGTTTTCATGTTATCTATAATAGGACCCTAAAACAAAACAAAGAGGACTGAATTGGAAATGTGTGGAAAAATCTTTGCAGTATCTGCCTTCCTGATTAGCCATGACAAATTCTTGCATCTCCTCTTGTGGAAATAAGGCTGTTAATACCATCCTCACAAGGTCTCCTGATGAAGTCAGTAACAAGTATTTTCTACTGACACCAGACACTTCTCACACAAGCAAAACTCTTATAAAATGTTACAAGATTGCCTGTAGAGCTCTCTCTGAAGAAAAGACTGTCAATAGGAGCTACAAATGAAAAGGAGGAACCGAACAAGGTATTTACTGGTTACAAAGTACTGGAACAGTTGCTGTTGGTGCCATTATTTCTTCTTAGCTCACCAGCTCCTTTCTCTGGGGGAAACCTGTTCTGTTCTGAACTAGTAATCGGGGATGTGATGCATGGTTCCTTTTGTTACCCATCTCACAGGTATCCACCCTAAACAAGACACAGCCAGTCCGCACCAGTCAAGGGAAAGGGGCAATCACACTGCGAAATTGCCCATATTCCTTATACTTTTTTTTTTTTTTCCTGTTAGGAAGTCAGGACAGCTGATTTCTATTTGACGCAGCTGATCAAGAAATTAAAGATGGTTCCTTCATAGGGTATGCCATTAGGGAAAATTCAGTCCTAATCTCCAACCAGTGAAAACTGCTGGACTTTCATCTTTAGTCTGCTGAAAGTAGATATCAGACTTATTAGACACCTGCCAGCAGGACATCAGACAGTCCTTCAGTCAGCATTTCTAGATGTCATATTTTACAGTAGGAAAGTCAGCTGTAAGCTGGCTTTGTTCTTTGTGAAATCAAAATAAAATTAAACTTGCAGGAGAAAACCACAAACAAATAACCCTCACCTGGAGGCCTCTGATTACAGGGAAATTATTAACTCTCCAGTAATTGAATCAGTTTAAAGGAAACCATATAAGGATAGAATTGCACAGGGAAAAAAGATCTGAGTAAGTAAGAGCCTTATCAAAGGTGAATTATGGAAGGTGAGGGGCTGTAAGCACAGGTTTGTCTGGTGACTATATTTAAGGTTCTTATTTTATCAACCACTAGGTCTTTCTATCTTTTCACTCCTTTGCAAAACTGTAAGACTATGAACTTCTAAATCCCAGAGCCTGGAAATATATTATATTGGAACACTGCATATCTCTCTTTTCAAAGTAATTTTTATTTCTACACAGAAAACCTGATTTTTTTTCCTCAGCTGTATCCTCTGAGGAATCCAAAATGAAACAGAGTATGCCTTCTTGGTATGGCAGACCTCTGAATTTGAAAGTGGAGCATTTGTGTATATTTTGTATAGAATACTGCTATGCAAGGTAGTTTTGCTTTTGTTTTGAAAGTTTATATCCATTCAAAAGCTTTAAACTTCTGACAAGACTACTTTACTTTCCCTCATAGTCTCACAGGGACAGATGGTGGATGTGTTCTCAGCAAAGTGAACCCATTCCCATAAATGCAGAGATTAATGCCCTAATAACTCCAGTGGACTGGTAAAATCATCCTATGAGTTCTTCAGGGCTGCCACTGAACCTGATGGCCACTGAGCTTTAGTGATGCCCAGTGGAAATGCTCTGTAGTGGGAAATACAGACACAGTACTTATATTTCATTTCAGGTAATATATCAAACATATTAAACAGCACTGAAAGGCTTAGAACTCCTTAATGGGTGGTAACTTTTTGCCACTGTGTCAGCATAAATGTAAATGTCTTGTGAAGCATGGAGGAACTGATTTATGAGCAGGTAATAAGTCACTAAAAATATGTTCACAGCAGCAGTGCTTTCAACCCTTACCTGCAGCAGTTCTCATAAAAACGGTGACTTTTATAGATCTGTGCCCCTTTCAATTTAAGTCTCAATCTCAAGTACTTCTAATGCCTTCAAAGCCCTAGACACATAGCTGTAAATATTTGAAATACCCTCTGGGTCTACCACAGGCATTCTTTTTTTTGTTCTTACATTAACTGAATGAGGTTGGGATGTAATCTTTCATTCACAAGAAGCACCAAGGAATTACCACTACAGTTGTTCTTTTGGGTAAACTGCTCAGCCTTGATTATGCAGTCAGTAGTATTTCTGCTAATGACAGCAGGACTGGAGCAGAGCTTGTAGGACTCTGTAAGGACTTGGGAAAACTCCCTGTCCACTGTAGGGGGTGAGAGCTGTGACTCAGCAGAGGAGCAAAAGCCCCAGGTCAGAATCATAGAGAGGGACTTGTCCTGGAAGAGTGAGCAGTGACAGAGAAAAGAGGGCTGAAGGTTTGCTTGGGAAGTGGGTATTGTAGGAACTTTATCCACAGAATGGGAATGTCTTCAGAATGGCTGGAAGAATTGCTTGTTTCTATTTATGACCTTGGTTTTTTTGTAGTTTATTGCCTGCTTTTTTCCTTTTTTACTTGTGTATACAATTCCATTCAGGACACTGTAAACAAAAGATTTAACGTCCCTTTACTGTCACATTTGGGAAGAAGAAGAAATGAAAGCTGGCCTATGTTAAGCATATCTGTTTGTGTCAGAACACAGCTGGATTTACTGTAGGGTTGGGATCTGAATGGCAGAGAGGCTCCAGGAGACAGTCCTGCATGGCTGGTGGGACAGTGCTTGGAGAGGTTATTGCAGGGAAGCACCAGGGAAGGGCCCTGACCGCATCCTGCCCTTTCCTGAAGGTTTGGCTGCTGGGACTCAGAGCCAGCTTTGCAATAGTGCAGATGGGGGCTGCAAGGTGATCAGGGGGAAGGAGAACCTCTCCTACAAGGAAAGACTGAGAGAACTGGCATTATTCAGCCTGGAAAAGAGAAAGCTCCTGACTGACCTAATTGCAGCCTTCCAGTACCTGAACAGAGCCTGCAGAAAAGATGGAGAGGGACTATTCACAGGAGCCTGGGGTGGCAGGACAAGGTGGAATGGCTTCAAACTGACAGAGAGTAGGTTTAGATTGGACATTCAGGAAAAAATTCTTTACTGTGAGAGTGGTGAGGCCCTGGCACAGGTTGCCCAGAGAAGCTGTGGATGCCCCATCCCTGGCAGTGTTCAAAGCCAGGCTGGATGGGACTCTGAGCAACCTGGGATAGTGAAAAGTATCTCTGTCCATGACAGGGGGGTTGGAACTAGATGACATTTAAAGTCTCTTCCAACCCAAAACATTCTATGGTTCTATTGTTGCAGCTCACTTTGATACTGGCAGATTTATGTATCTACCAGAGAGTGAGAGTTAAGTATTTTCAAACCTCAAGGGACTGAGATTTTTACTTTCTACTATAAACATCCATATGTCTTCAGTAGTTAAAAACAAGGAAGGAAAATTTAAAATGTTCAAATGTTTGATCTTGTTTCTTAAATTTTCCTTGGATTTCATCACAGAGAGCAGCAGCCTAGTTCTCAAACAATCTCTCCCACTGACAGAACTGTGGTATTCAGCAGAGGCAATGGAACTCATCTGCCTGATTGCATATTTTGAATTGAGCCTGATGAGCTTGACATTGCATATCTTTCAGCAGAGCAAAAAGGACTACTCAGACACTGCTAACCTTCCAACAGCTGGGCCTGACTGGACCCACCTCAGGCTGCAAAAGGGCTGCCTAGAAAGCAGGATAGTGCAAAGGCTGGATGAAGCTTTAATAGTTGGAGTGCGATGGAAAACAGCAGGAGCACCTGCAAAGCATGACCTCGTGTTCTGCCAGCTTTCTGCACCATCAGAGGCAGTCCCCTGGAGAAAAACCCTGAGGTCAGGTCCTCCCTGCCACAGCAATGGAGACAGGCTGCTGCCCATCCCTGCATCCATGAGGGACTGGGCACGACTCAGATCTCCCAGGGATGCCAGTAAGGGAAGGGAGCCATAGCCCAGCCCCCACAGCAGTCCTGACAGTGGGTACAGCCGGGAAGGAGGGCACAGGAAATCTGAAACTGGCTACAAAGTGTTGATCCAGTTTCATGCTGCTGAAATAGGAGGATCAGAAAGGCCCTCAGTGGCACCCTGTCACTGCTACTACAGCAGCTGGCCTAACTAATGTAAATTATGCCTTTGCTTTTTGATTTTGCTCCCAGAGCAGCAGAATCAGAAAGGTTTGAGTCTTGTTAGAATATATGTGCTGTCGTCAGTGGAGTTACACGACTACTGAGATTCATTAAATGGTTCGATTTGTAAATGTAACCCTAATTAACACTCTAAATGCCAAAATAATTCTCAGTGTGGGAAGTTTTGGACAGCTTGAGTGGATGGAATAAAGGTTTACTAAGCTACAGATTCTGTGAGCTGATCTGTTACTTAAGAAATTTGGACTACATTCTTACATTTTCCAGATAGAAAATAGTAGCTTCCAAAATTCTGAAAGACAGGTTCCAGCCCAATCAATTACCAAATACCTTGATCAATCAAGTGACATTTTACCAACCTTGCTGTATCTGTGAGACTCTCATTAGTGCCCAGATGTATATCCTGTGTTGTAAGGAAGGAAGGATGCCCTCCAAGGAGAGCAAATCCTACAGTGAGGAAACATTTAAAAAAAGAGAAATTAAACAACAGCACCTCATATTTACAGCCAAGAGTCAAAATCTTGATACATTTACAAAAAGAAAAGTAGAACTCAGTAGGACATGCAAATATGCATTTGACACACAAAATTTCAAATATATGTGCTTTGGAATAAACCCATGCAAATGTATGCCTGACTGAAATCCTTAGTTCTGATCTGTGATCACAGTAACAATCATTCAAGCTCCAAAGCTACACATTTCCACAAGCATCACTGTGGCTCCCTGTTAAGGGCCAGGTAATCCATTCATCATGCTGCATTTCTGCTTCAAGGGACTTTGCATTTTACAAGGGCCACTTGAGTCACCAGGTGTAATTCCACATCCTTGCAAGATCTTTCACGTAAAGTCACTCAAACAGAAAACCCTAAGCCTCCTCATACACGATAACAAACTTGAATTTGGTCTCAAATGACCAAGTGTCTAAAAAAGGATGATGTGACACAGAGAAAAGACAAGGCCACAGGCCCTGCCAGCATCCCTCTGCCCTGCCAGCATCCCTCTGCCCTGCAATAGTTAGGAATTTGCAAGGAGGTCCAAAGAACTGGGTGAATTAGGCTTGAAGAGTAAAATCCATTCCTGAGCGGGAAACCATGAAAAGACTTGAGCATCATTTAAGACTATGAAACAATTTGGGGAGCTTCAAAGGTGTCTGGACAGTATTTTGGATGAAGACAGATTACAGGTTCAGGGCAACTCTCAGGTTCTCTCCTACCGTATTTCAGTTGCACCACCAGTAGAAAGTCATCACAAGCAACCATCTGACACAGACAGGAAAGAAAACAGCTTCTTTTCATTAACATCTGAGTCTCCCTTCCCTTGCCTGGTTTAAGTCTGAAGCCTCTTTCTACTGAATCTGAGTGTAAAGTCCCTCATGACCGCACATTGGGAGGATGGGGCCTGATGGGGCTGTTTCATGAACTGTCACAGATTGTTCAGCATAAGCCTAGCATGGGACAAAGGGTCCCACATTTGGGGATGCACAAAGTGTAGGATTTGAACTGTAGGTAGCATTTTCTGTGTACTGGTGAAGATCTTCCACATAACAACTCCCTCCTAGCACAGAAATTCTCTGCAGGCGGATCCTGCTCTGTCACTAGCATTTATGATGGAGGAAATTTCCAGAGAATCTTAGTGTGAACAAACCAGCCTTGTTGATACCACACTGTGGGGGTGCAAGCCTTTTATTGTGACCAGAATCTAGAAAAGAAGCCCAGCTTTATTTATATTGCCAGGAAGAGAAAGGCTGCATACAGCACAGAAGAGCAGAGACCCCCGCTTTGTTTACCAAACTGTGAAGTCTTGGATATGCTGATGAATTTCGTGCTGTTAGGAAAAAAAAATTAAAAAGAGAGGAAAAAAAGAAAGGGAGAAGGAAGAAAAAACTAGAAGAAAAGATCAAAAGCTGCTCAGGCTGGCTGTATCCATTAGATGGCACTGCTGACAGATTCAGCACTGCAACTTCAGCACCATGGTTGCACAGGTCTGCCATAGATTAAAAACTTCATCCCAAAAGCTACTCTTTAAAAGAGGATTAAACTAGGAATGAACACTGAAACCTTTCACAGATAGAACCAGCAGGTACAGGCAGCAGGCCTGGGCCCCACAGCTAGGCTCCTTACTCAGAGCAACCCTCATTAACCTCCCTCTCCTGCCAGCAGCAGGGTTGAGGTGAGGACTTCTGCTTTGCATCAGTTCAGCCAGTCTCTAGAGTGTAAAATACAATAGATAAAAATAATAATTTTTGGCAAATTATTGTCTTCGGACTGCCTCAATTTCCTTAAATGTCAGGTTAAAAGTAATGATGCTCCAGGTCCCACCCGAAGGGCAAATTTCTGCTTCCCCTAGTCAGTGTACGCTGATTTTATTGAATAGGCCCTTTTTAATTGCTTGTTGGTTTCATTAAGGATTGCTCCAAATCTCAACAAAATTGCAAGTCAGGCACAGCAAACTTTTAAGCATGAAGCATTATTTATTCTGCAATTACTTTTTCATCTCCCCACTGAAGCTTTGACACAAACATTGTATTTATAGGAAAATGCAAACTACACATTACAGCCTGTTTATTCAGTGCAAGTTTTTAAGTCAAGACCTCAGGGATGAATTGTCGTTGGCAGTAACTTTTCCTTCCTAAATTCTTGTGGATTTTTTTGAGTTATATACAATTATGGCAGTGATTTATTCCTGCAAGTTCCACACAGTACAGCAGCTCTGCATTTTAGGGTTCTAAATGCATATACTTTGGTAGATGATTCACAGTCCAGGCAGGCTCCAATGGACATGTTCTGTTTTCTATAAATGATGCCCAGGTAAAAAAAATGTGAATCTGAACATTTATTCAGAATTGCCAGATGTCAGGCAGCCCAGTCAGAGCTGCCACCTGGAGTCTGTGTACATAGCAGAGCCCTGATGTGCTGGGTTTTCTGCTCATGAACTGGCCATCTGTGCAGGGCCTGGGAACATATTTCCATCCAAAACTTTCCATCTGGAAATACAGGAGCTCCATCCTCTAACTTTATATATAGTTGAAGAGACAGAATATTTCCTTCACATTCTTTCATCCAGACTACTAGTAGAAAGTGAAAAAAATGATGACTTTTGATGGTATGCAGGCACCAATTCAGCAAATAAACACTGGAGTGCTGTGTTAAACTGGGACATCCAATCCTCTTTGTTGTCACAACCTGGTCATATCCAAAGCCACCTGCTAAATATTTATATGAATCGTGTTATCTTCAACAAACTACTAAATGTTCACACTGCAAATCCAGAATAGATTATTACCTCATGTCCACACTTCTCACTACTGTTAGCTTTCAAAATACACAGTTTCATGCCTCACGCTGTGGCACATTATTAACCCCACTTATGCAGAATCTTTCAGACAGGACACGAGTGAAATCTCCATCCCAGACTCCCTGCTCCACGGGGCAATGGGGTTAAAATGAACCCTGTAGTTCACATTGGTTACACAGTTGTGGGGCTGTCACCAGGAGACACAGACAGTCATCTTCTCAAACTCAAAGGAAGGATCTTTTTCCGAATTTCAAGACATATGTATTTTCATTTATTAATTTCTTCATTGCCTGCCAGGACTTACAAAATGGAAAGTATTTTTTCATTTAGACTGATAACAAAGAACTCTCCTAGGCAGCAATTACAGAATATTCCTAAAGCAGAAGCTAAAAACTGATAAGCAGTTTTTATAACTGTTTTTTTTTAGCTACCCTTTTAAGTGGAGAGTAAACTAAGAGTGCATTTGGCCTCTCTGTAAAGAGGCCAAGCTAAATAATACTTAGCTATTCCAACAGAAAACAGACCCTGTACCTCTGCCGTGTAAAACCATCCCCTCTACATTAGTTCATATGAAATAATGTAATTATTTCTGTGACTCTATGTAGCAGTCCTCAGGCATGGCCATGATGCTCCTCTCACTCTACTGTGTTAGAGGAGTTAGTTGGGAGTATTTCCACTAAAGCCAGTGTCACTGAACCCCTGTAAGGCAGTTAAAATCTTGTATATTCCAGTATGTACATAAAAAGAGAAAGTAGATTGAGCTCTCCTGCCTGCACTGCTTTCTCCACATTTCTATCCTGTAAAATATTGTCCACATTCAGCATCTGTGAAATGGCTGGATTTATTTATGACTTATTCACTAAAACATAACTGCAGCTGTATATTTTAAGAGAAACAGCGACAATCAGAATATTTTACACCAAAGCTATAACAAAAACAGGGCATTCACCTTTGTGCCATGCCTGAGGATGTTTATTTTACAAGTAATATATGACCACGTGGAATAGTACTGTTTTCAAAAAGTATACAAGACTTTATGCAGAATGGGTATGGGATTCTGACTGTGAAGAGTCAGTGTAATAGCAGAGATGTCACATTTCCCAATAAAATAGCCAGTGATAGAAACAAATTTACTGGGCTCACAGAACTGGATTTCTTTTGCCTCTATTCTATGGAAGTTACTTCTAGTTCTGCATTAAAATTACATCACTGCTTAACTTAGAAATGGTAAAATTATGTGGGTTTCAGAAATACACATCAGGACAAGATTAGAGAGGCAATGAATTATACCCCAAGGAGCTGTACATTATTCAGTACAGTTGCAATGTCATGAGAACGAAACAGTTCGGAGAAACAGAATGTTGGAAAACCTTAAATATCAACTGATCTATTGCAATGAATCCTAAATTAATGTTTTGATAATCTTCAATTGATCGGGGCAACTGGGAGAAATACATAAAGACTGGAGGAAAACAAATGTCACTCCTAAGTTAAGGAAGGGCAAGAAGGACCCAGAGAATACAGGCTAAGCTGCCTCACCTCAATCCATGGGAAAGTGATGAAGCAGCTAGTCCTGGACACTATTTCTAGGCAGACTAAGGACAAGAAAATCATCAGGAGTAGTCAGCATGCCTTCACCATGCTTGAGCAGCTTGATCAACCTCTATGATTCTATGACTGGCCTGGTAGATGAGGGGAAGGCAGTGGGTATTGTCTGCCTGGACTTCATTGTCTCCCTTGCCAGTACCTCCAATAAAATCCTCCTAGCCAAGCTGTTGATGCCTGGGCTGGATGAGCAGAGCATGGGGTGGGTTCAGAACTGTCCAAAAGGCCAGGCCTGAGGGTGGTGACCAGCAGCACAAAGTCCAGTTGGAGGCCAGTGACCAGTGGTACCCCAGGGGTCAGTTTGTGTCCAGTCCTGTTTAACACCTGCAGTAAGGGTCTCAATGACAGAGAGTGGTTTCAGCAAGTTTGCTGATGACACAAAACTGGGAGGAGTGGCTGGTTTATCCAAGGGTCATGCTGCCATCCAGAGGGACCTTGACAGGCTGGAAAAATGGTCTGAGAGGAACCCCATGAAGTTCAGCAAGGACAGGTGCAAAGTCCTGCAGCTGAGGAAGAACAGCCCCATGCACCAGGACGTGGTGGGGGCCTCCCAGCTGGGAAGCAGCTTGGCAGAAAAGGCCTTGGGGGTCCTGGTGGACAGCACATTGAACATGATCCAGCAGTGTGTGTGCCTTTCCCACAAGGGTGGTGAATGGCATCCTGGACTGCACCAGACAAATAGTGCCAGGAGGTGAAGGAAGGTGATCCTTCCTCTTTACGCAGCTCTGGTGAGGACAGACCTCAGGAGTCTGGTTTTGGGGTGCTCAGTATGAGGAGCAATGTGGGCATATTGGATACATCTGGAATGTCCATGTTAACGGAGAGTCACAAGGATGACTGAGGGACTGAAGCACATTTTGTATGAGAAGAAAAGCCGAGGGAGTTGGGACAGCACAGCCTAGAAAACAGACAGCTCAGGGGGAATATTGCTAATATATATAAACACCCAAAGGGAGGAGGCAAAGAAGACAGAGCCAGGTGTTTTTCAGTAGTGCAATGAGCACAAACTGAAATGTGGGAAGATTTCTCTGTATAGTAAATTCTATTTATTGAAAGGCTGATTGAGCAATGGCATAGGTTGCCACAAAATACTGTGGATCTTCATCCTTGAAAATATTCAAAAGGCTTCTGGACATAGTCCTGGACAACTGGCTCTAGAAGATCCTGCCTGAGCAGGGGATTGGACCAGGTGACCTTCAGAGGTTACTTCCAACTTGAACCATTCTGTGATTCTGTTTATTTATTTTTCAATAATGTTGTTCATTATAGGCATAGGGAGAGCAGGAATTCTGAAAAGGCTTCCATGGTGTTAATAAGTCCCAACAAACTTTGAGACACTGCACAGAGAAGATTTTGTAATCAGTGCTTTCCAAGTCTCCACTCTGTAATGAAATCCACTTATTTAGCTTTTCCTGAGAGTTGCTAAGTTTGTTTAGGTTAATCTAGTCCCCAGAACCTTGCCCCACAAATGACCTCTCTCAAGTTATTGAAGGGGCAACTCTTGGGAAGTGCTATTTGAGATGACTCAGGAACTTCATAAATAAACACTTCAATCCACTGCAATTGTTCACTTTCACTAGACATTAGAAAACTAGTATTAAATTATCTTGTTTAGCTAAAAGGAACACATGCGGCCCCACATTTGTTTTGAGTTAGAAATTCCAAGGAGGGAATAATTTATATTAAAAAAGCAGCTGAAATGTATAGAGTTTTTGTAGACAGAAAAAATCTTGACTCTGGCTTTGAAGCAAAGTCTTAGGCTTAACAGACTTAAAACCAATTAACTGAAGGTGTGAAGTTAATGCACAGAAGTTAAACTGCATTAAACTCCCTTGTGGAAGCTCTCACTCAGAAATAAATTTGTTTTATTTCAATGGAGCTTAATTCCCCCTTGGATGAATTTATGTGAATTAACTCCCATCCTTAAGTTAATTCATTTGAACTTTCCTGAGCTTCCCCCTTCCATAAGCCTTCAAATGCCTAGGACTAAGTAGTGTTTCCCTCAGAATACAGAAGAATGAAGGATAAACAGATCCAGAGCATTTGTTACCTGGCCATATACCAGGATGCCAGGCAGCAAGAAATTGGCCTAAAAACTCAAGAATTAAAAGGTGAATGGTCTTTACAGAGAGGGAATGCACATCAGTAAATCCTCATTATCTGGAGAAAACAGAAAGTAACAAAAAGTCTGCCTAAAAACCTGGACCAGCAAGCAAAAGGCTGTGCCAGACAATACGAAGGCAAATTCAGAAATACTTGGAGTTAACATATCTGCTTCTTTCTTTTTCCTTCTCTCTTACAGCTTGTAAAGAAATGTGAATACTCAGCAGGTTTCCTGTTCCTTCACTAGAAAAAAATGAGGGATGCTGGGTCAACTTAAATGAGAGAAGAGCAAGTTCTTCTTTGATGCATCACCAGTTCAGAGTTATTCCTTGCTATGAATGATTGATTGATTGATTGATTGATGAGTGATTCATTTCAGCAGTGCCATTGGATTCAGAACAGCAATGTAAATAAAGATACCATATGTACATGTTTCAGTGTTTGCAGGACTGTAACCTAAAAGAAAAATATTCCAGTGCCTGATCTTGCTAGGCTAATACCCTTGAGTCTCCATCAGGTTATCTTCCCCTGTAGGTAATCATGTTGATTTTTTCCCCTGAATTTATATCAAGGCATTACTGTGATTCCCAGCCTAAACACATACTTTGAAATATAAAAATGGTAATGCATATTACATTAGAAAAATATTTATTAGAGCTTGCACAAAATTAAATTTGTGATGCTTGCTGAAATAGATGTTAGGAAATGTGCATCTTGCCAGTAGAGCTAGGAGCTTACACCAGAAATGCTTTCTTCTGCCTGCTACTTTATTTCTTATCTACCTTGTTTTTGAAGAATTTGACAAAATTTCAGTGACTAAGGCCATGTGTTTGTGTAATTAATATGCAAGGTGAAACACAAATAGCCACCATTCTTTTCTTATTATTGCTTTGAAAGTTTAGGTTTCTCCCAAGTAGAAATTGCTAAATGCGAAATTACGCAGTGTTTTTCAGTACATACTCAGTGTATACAGTCTCATATAAAGTCTTACTCTGCCATTGCTCAGGCCTACCTGTTTCTGCAGATAACCTTGTTCTTGTGCTTCTCTTTTCAAAAATCATGGCCAAAGATTTTCCTTGCATCAAAGGCAAATACTGAAACATGAAAAATGAAGGTATATCAATTTTATAGTCATTACACACTTTAAAGTATGAAACACTTCTTGCACATTTTAATTCACCATTAGAAAAGTTGAAAAAATGGGTTTTTTACCTGTAGCTTTGTTCTCCTGCCCTTCAATAAATTTATTAGTAGTGGAAAAGTTAAAGGCAAAGAAGTAATTCTAGGACCAAAAGCAATGCATTTTGGCACTCAATTTGAGCCAGCATTAAGGAGCACTCAGATACTAAATTAATCCCAGGCAGGGAGGTGTCTTCCATTTCCTACATTTAGTGCTGCATGTATACCACGTGTGGATGGATGGGGTAAGCTGACAACAGGGAGTTAGCTGCACAAACCTGTTTAACCTTTCCACTCAGAAAGTCCTCTGAAGTGTTTAAAGAATATCTCTGAACACTTTACAGGAAGGGTCTTCGATTTGTAGCACATGATTTACAGTATTTAAGAGATCAGGATATTTTGTTTAGGACAAGACAGCTAAAAGGCTTTTTCACAATACTCTGCAGAGCAGTATTTATTTCAACATCTGAGGGACCTAAATGACAGTTAAACCATTGTACCTCTCCTTTGTGCTTTATCCTTTGTTTCAAATCTGATGCCATCCACAGCAAATACTTCAGCTCATCTGCTGTGTAGTTCTGTAGAGTAAGGAGGTCCCGACCTTTCAGATGAACTTTCATTTGAGCTGGTGTCCCACACCTGTGTCAAAAGGGAGAAAAATGTGTAATTTTTGCCATTCAATGCTAAATTATACTCGTGCTAAAGCCAGTGAGCAAGCACCTGAAATCTCTCCCACTCCCCTCACATGACCCAGCTGGATCATCCCAATAGACTGTGTTAATTAGTTTAAATAACTCCCTTTGTCAGACAGGCCCAACATGCCACTATGCCTCTGTAACAATGTTTCAAATTGGATTATAAAATTTTAAAATTTACATGAGGTATATTTTCTTTTGTCTTCTGAGATGCATATGGCAACTGCATGCTGCCTGTCAAATAAAACCATTCAGAATCTGGTAAAATGACTTACTTATGTGTAGACCCCAAAGCTGCCCTTTCAGGGGACAGGGTAAATGAAATGGACCTCAGTGCTGTTTCTCCCTCCTTTATGCTTTGTGCATGAATAGATACTTGTCACATTCCAACCCCACTCTCACAAAAGGTGGCATTTCTATAAATGTGCATGAAATCTCTTCATTACACTGGGATAAAGGGTGGAAAAAACCCCAACAAAACAGCCTTACTGTATCACACAAGAGCTATTCTGGACATGTGGTGTTTATTCAGTGTATTCTGGCCTCCATCCAGATCTAGGACTTCAGAATCACATGAAATTGGATGTTGATAATCACCCACAGAAGTTACATGATCAAATTCCCTCTAGCTTAGATGAGGCATCTTAATGAAAGTCTTGTCCAAGCCCACGTTTCACAGGCTAAAGATTAACAGGGAAATGTGGCAGTTCAGTCCTTTCTCTGGCTCTGTACTTAGAGCCCTCCTTAGCACTACACAGCCCACACTCTGCTCTTGCTAAGGTTTTGAGGGATATGAGCTAAACATGCCTTTTTATTTAAAGTCAACATTTTTAGACTGATCTAATGAAATGGAGACCAAAGCAGTGCTAAGAAGTGCACTGAGTGCAGCTAATACTTTTCTATTTCTAACTGTATTTGTATTTTATATTTCCCTTTAGCTCACCATTGAGACTAGGTTCAGATGCAGTGCCTGCTAATTGCAAAGCCCTGAAGTCCATAGGTAGGAAAATATGCCCAGATATATCCCTGTGAGGCTTTGGACACAGTCCCACAGGACAGCCTGAGCCCACACTGCAGAGCCCTGGCTTTAGAGGCTGGGCTGTTCAGGGCACGAGCCATGGGCCAGATGGACACAGCCAGGGACTTGTGGTCAGTGGCTCCCTGTGCAGCTGCAGGCCAGGGACAAGGGCTGTCCCTCAGGGCTCTTGTTCCACTTGGGTTTAAGATATTTCAGAGCTTTCCAAATTCTTTATTTCTGGCCCATTCCTTTCCAGTAGGTTCCACTTTGGTTTTCAGAGTGCCACCTTCTCAGCTTAGTGCTCCTTTCTCCTCTGCCTTTCTTTGCCTGCTCAGTTCCTTTCCTAGTGTCTATCTGTACCTGTGGTAGCTCCAGCCAAAGACCCTCACCACATCATTTTTCCCAGTCCGTGAGCTAAAACAAACCCTGATTAAGTTATGAAGGCTGGTCATGAAATGTCATCGTAAGGTCTTGCTCTGCTTGGGTTTCAGCCCTGTCAGAGCTTTGCCTTAAAGGGCAGGAACCTCTTTTCCTTGCTGGAAACTGGAATTCCAGACCATTGCCATGGATCCCAGAGGGGAATAAGCAAGGCTCCTGGGTGCTGTTTGTGCTGTGCCTTGCAGGGAGCTGTGCAGGTGCAGGTGACAAGGTCCCAAAGCCATGTGGGCTCCCAGAGCACATAGAAAATGTTTGTTTGCTGGACATTTTCAAGCACATTCCCAGCTTGAAGCAGAGGGAAGAAGAAAATGGAAGCAAGTGTATGGGCATTCATGGGTCAGGTAGTCTCTACCACAGCATGAAAAACTGCCTGCAAAGATAAACTACTGAAATCCACCCTTGAATACCAAGACACTTAGTTTATAATCACGGGATTGGCTCTAATTATTATTGCGTATATTCTGAAGTAAAATAGTTTTATAACCAGGATGTCTTTAATTACTTTAAGTTTTCAGAACAGGGATTTGGTTTTTTAACTTGTTTGGGAGGAAAAAACTAAACTTGTCCTGTTTTAAAATCTATGCAATTGCTTACTGCTCCTTACTCTCCTTTGCCCCCTTGTTTCCAGAGCAGCTTTGGGGCTGCTTCTTGTATTTTTCTAATTGCAGCCTACAATTTCTTCCAGGGATTTACAGATTATCTAATCTCAACTTGCCAAACAAGAACTTCTGTTCATTGGTCTTCTTCCACCATCTGGCATGATTGAGACATGGACTGAGAAATATCCACCACTAATTCCTCCACTGGCAGATAGTGAAGCACTTAAATTGGTTACCCGGAGACGATTTGGAATTACCATCCTTAAGTATTTTCAAGAGGTGGCTAAGCAAAGACATAGCTGCTCTCATATGATGTTTGACAGCCTGCAAGCAGAAAGTTGGACTAGAGATCTGCTCCTGACCTCTTGAAGATTCTGTTTTATTGCTATGACCTCCAAGAAATTTGTTCCCTTCCCTGTTGTCCATCTTCCTCTGAAAGAGAGGCAGAAATGGACAAATAAATTCCAGAGAAGGATTGTGAGACAACATACCAAAGTTAAAATGTAACGGGCAGAATTGCAAGGTCAAGCAGTTTTGGCTTCTTCCTTTCTGAGCAGGGGCAGCACAACTTTGGGCTAATAGCACAGATTCACAGACATTAGGTTATCCTGCAGTACCAAGCACAGTGTGCCTAGCTGGTAATGCTCCCAAGACAGTGATGATAGCTTATGCCAACACTATGCTATAATGTTAAAAAACCCACCAAAAATAACATTATTATTTGTGGGACTTAACAAATCGGATTCCTTCCTCAGAAAACCAGCTTTACTACAGTTGTTTTCCAAACTTGCTTTTCCATCTTCTCTGTTAACCAGACAAATTTCCCAATTGGCTGAAGTGAAGATCCAAAATTCATAATTCCCAGCCTTTATGACTGCTCTAAAACTGTAGCAAATAAATCACAGAACTTGGAAAATGTTTGATTTTCATATCATGTAATGTAGAAATGATAAATAAAAATTACTTCCTGCATATTAGGATTCCTGTGAACGTTTCTGCATATTGTTTTCTAGAACTAATCACTTGTTATATAACAAGTGATAATTCTAGTCTTATTGAAACTGACCTAAAACCATAGGAAAATATGGAATTAAGTTTCATCTCTAAAATTTTAACCTGATTTTGGAGATGTGACAAACCTGAGAAGCAGCTTAGTGAAATGCTGTCTTACAGGTACTTTCCTGAAATCAGGGGGACAGGCACAGCTGTGGGGGTGCAGAAAGAGCCCAAAGTCAGATCACAGATGCAGGTCTGCCTGCTTGACTTTGAATCTCCCATCACATCATGATTTTCCTGCACACTTCCAGATATACAGAGGCACAAAAAACCAAGGCAGAGACTCACCTTGCAGCCTCAAGGAGAGAATTCCTGATGCATACTGAACATGATAATTGTCTGAATGCATAAGGATTTCCTGTACTTTATTTATTATATCCTGTATATATCCTGTACAGATAGTTATTTATCAATTGCAGTACCTGCAGTGGACACTGACCTCAAGAAGAAACATTCCTTCCTGACTTTGCAGCTAAATCCCACAGAACGCATTAATAGTATTCCACAAACACTAAAAACAGATAATCCTCCAGACTCCTGAAGTCACAGAGCTTGCTGCCTGGTGAGGTAAAAAGACACTAAAAATGCAGGGAAAAACCCCCTAGAGCCTTTCTCTAAAACGGTCACTCCTCCCAGGATTCTGTTGCTTTTGACTCCAGGTTTCTGACCAAACACCACACCCCAGATAGAATTAAAGGATAAGCTCACCAAAACTGTCGTAGCAGCTGCTTGCTGGTCCCTGCTAGTTTTGCAATACTGATGAAATTCCTCCCATTAAACAGCATCCTCTGTTTGCATTAAGACTTCTCTTAACACACAAATAAAGTTATGAGAAAGGAAGATGCAGAGAGTGAGCTGTGCTGCTGTGCAAATGAGGGAAAACAAAGAACCAAGGTCCTGGTTTTGGCTGTCCCAGCCAGGGCTGGGCCAGGCTGGGGCTGACCCTGAACCTTTTCTTTGGTCAAACCCTACAGACACAGAGATTTCTCCCAGGGCCCATTGCACCACTCGCAGTTTGTGCTCTTCTGTGTGGGCTCGTCATGTCATATCATACCTGTGTCAATACTATTTTGTAGCTATTTCATGTTAAATATTTGTACAGGAGCACGTGCTGTTGGAAAAAGGCAAAAGAAGACTTGCAGGATCAGCATGAACAGAGTGACCTTCCAGAGATGGGACTGTGGCCATGGGGGTTCTAGCACAGCTCAGGCAGGAACTGTTGGCCCTCAGGGCCTTGAGGAGAATGAAGAAGTCTGCATTAAGAAATGCACATTTTTTTGTTTGTTGCTTTTTTTTTTTTGACCAAGTTTTTATTATACTATGGTAGTGTTAAACAGTGTGGGGCCCAGAAAGTGAAATATTGCAGCCTGCCTACCTCCTCAGGCTAAACTTCTTGCTGTATAATCTGAAGTAGGTCAACTGCTAAATACTAAAGTGATTTCATTTAAGTTTCTACCTTCAAATGTAATTGTCAGATAAGATTTTATGCCACCTGCACTGCAGGTGGCCTTCAAATATGACCATTACATTCTCATTTCCTCCTCCCTGTAAGGAGAGATGCACTAGTGTAAATCAAGGTGATGACATATCTGTCAGAGGGGGTGATAGGTTGAAATTACAACGCAAGAAACTTATAATTAAAACATACAGAAGAAAAGTTTGATTTCCTGGGAAAGACAGACAGCTGTGAAAAACTCATGCAGGGTGATAGCTCCTGGTGGGATTTGTTCAGGACCCCTCATGCTGAACCAACCCTGAGATGCTTGGGAAATGCAGCAGTTGCCAGGGGAAATGTCAAACAGAAGTAAAATCCAAGAGAAATGAAGAGTAAGGGAATGGAAGAGAAGAAAGAGAAGAAAGAAAAGAAATAGAAGAAAGGGAAGAAAGAGAAGAAAGCCAGGCCATGGTTTTCCTCTTGGTTGTCCTCAGACAAATGACCTTCAAGCCCAGCCCCTTGGGGCTGAGCTTCTGTCATTAGTGATGCCCAGGAGAGAAGACAGCAGACAAAGCAAATGTGGTCAAGGCACCAAGGCCCCCAGTCTCATCCTGCAGCCTCACAGGCAGGGGACAGTGCCAATGCCTCTTGGTCAGGTCACACCTTGTACCAGGTCTGGCTGAGCTGGGGTTCATTTCCCCATAGCAGCCCTCGCAGTGCTGGTTCTGCATTGGCAGCCAGAAAGGTGTTGATACCACACCAAGAGTTTTGGGTACTGCTGAGTGGCACTGTCTCTCCAACTTCCCACTCCCCAGCAGTAGGTTGGGGGTGGATGAGGTCTTGGGAGGGGACACAACTAGGACAGCTGACCCAGATTAACCAAAGGGGTATTTTTTGTCATATGATGTCAGCTCAGATATAAAAGCTAAGGAAAGGAGGAGGCAGGGGGAGGATTCATTATTTTACAGTATTTGCCTTCTGGACCAAAGGTGAGGTGCTTAAGTCCTACTTCCTGGTTATTGGCTGGGTATCACTTGCTGATGGGAAAGTAGAGAAAAAAATCTTTGGTTTTTTGCGTTGTTTTTGTGCATGCAACCTTTCATTTCTGCCTTAGTAAACTGCCTTCTTTCAACCTATGCTTCCTGTCTTATTTTCTCTCCTCTGTCCAGCTGAGAAGGGGTAGTGATGAAGTGGCTTGGTGGGCATCTGGTGTCCACTGAAGGCCAATCCACCACACTTCTTTACAGAGGCTGTGTGATCCCAATTCCCACATGGACCAATTTCATAGCAAGCTCCTTGTGAGCAAGTGTCACCTAAGAGCAAGGGAGCACCCAAGATTTACAGGTGCCTGCAGCTGAAAAGGAACAGCAAATGCCAGGAGGTCCAAAAAAACATACAAAATTTTATTAGTAAATTATACAAGCAGCATGTAAATTGGTATAAGTTAGCTCTTTATCTTCTAGTAGCAAGAGAAATAAAAGAATTTTTTCAAAAAAGGTGGGAAGAGAAAGAAAAGGAGATCATTGGTCCTGGGTCTAGCATCGATCTGGCCAACAAGAGGTCTGGGGTCCTCAGGGGCGCCACCTGGGCTCTGTGGGGGTCCCTTTTGATAGACACCACCGCCGGCCATCCAGGGAGGTGGTGGAGTCACCGTGCCCGCAGGTGTTTAAGGACAGACTGGATGTGGCACCGAGTGCCATTGTGGCGCTGGTCGCAGGTTGGACCCGGTGATCCCCGGGATCCTGTCCAGCGCAGCCGGTCCTGTAATCCCGTGCCCACACCGCGCGTACCTGGCCTTTCCCCCCCGGCACAGCGCAGCCGATCCTGCTGTCCCGTGCCCACACTCCCCATACCAGGCCTTTCCCCCCCGGCACAGCGCAGCCGATCCTGCTGTCCCGTGCCCACACTCCCCATACCAGGCCTTTCCNCCCGGCCCGGCCCGGCGCGGCCTCCTCCCGGCCGCCATGGCCGCGCCCGCCGCGGGGACCGAGCTGCCCGTGCCCGGTGAGTGCGGCCGCTCCTCGAGGCACCCGGGGGAGGGAACCGCGTCTGCCTGTGCCGGCCCCTGCCCGCCTCAGCCCCGTAGGTCTCCCCTGGCTCCCTCCGGCTGCGGGCCCCGCGTCGGGCCGGCCCTTACGGTGTCTGGGGTGAGACGCGTCCACTGCGTTTTAGAGCTCGGACGGGGCAGCCCCGTCAGCGGCGGGGGCACGGGCACTGCCGGCCGCTCGGCGGAGCGCGGTTAATTCTGAGCATTAATGGTTAGTTTGTGTCGCGGTTTGGCCCAAGGTAATGTTCAAACATTTGCTCGTTGCTGCGGCAACAAACGCCTCGTGTATGTCCTGTGGGATTTAGTTTCCAAACTGATGGCAGCGCTGAAGCACAGAATGGGTCAGGCTGGAAGGGATCGCCGCGGGTTATCTGGTGCCACCTTCCTGCTCACGCAGGCTCATCCCAGAGCACACGGCACAGGATTGTCTCCAGTTCTGGGGTATGTCCGGTGGGGGAAACCCCACACCATGCGCGGTCACTGCACAGGAAAGAATTTCTTCCTCTTGTTCAGGTGGAAGTTCCCGAGCATCAGTTTTTGCCCATTGCCTCTTGTCCTATTGCTCAGCCCCACCGAGAGAAGCCTGGCTACCTCTTCTTGGCACCCCCCTGGTTTAGATATTTATACACATTAGTAAGGTGCCCTATCAGCTGTCTCTTCTCGAGGCTGAACAGGCCCACATCCCTCAGCCTGTCCTCATAAGAGAGATGCTCCAATCCCCCAACCATCCTTGCTGTCCTGCCTGGACCCGCTTTGTGAGCTCCGTGTCTCATTTGTACTGAGGAGCCCAGAACTGTGCACAGTAATTGTGTCCAGTTGTGAAATGTGGCTTTAGTCAAATGAATGAGATACAAAGGATGTTGGGAAATTTATCAGCTTTTTGTATCCATTGAATGAAGGACATACATATGTTTTCATGTTAACCCTTCTGAAGGGAAAATAAATGAACCCGAGAGCTGTATGGCACAAGTGCCAAAAAGATCACTAAGCAAGTTCAGGTGTGCATCACTGTCTGGCTGGAGATTAAAACTTGGAGTTTTCAGATGCTGTTTAGCTTGTCTGTAGTTGTAGATGTGTCTAAGTGAAATAAGGAAAAACTCTTTCTTTAAAAGGCTTGAGTTTGTCTGCACAAAGCTTGTTGAGCAAGTATCTAGTGAGATAATAAGTACAGTTTATACATGTCTCCTCCATCTAATAAATAAAATGACATCTTTGGGAATAGGGGGAAGTTTTGCATTAAATAATTATTTTTAAAATTATCAAATATACAGTTTAAAAAATAAATTTTGGGTTTTGGAGCTGGGCTGCATATTGTTGATGAGATTGTTTTTATTGAAAGTAAATGCACTAAGATGTCTCAATGTAATTCTCAGAAGCAGTCCACCGTTATCATGTGTATTTCTTAACATTTGTTCATGTAAAAAAAATTTATAAGGCAAATATTTGGTTTACTGTTGGTTTTGTTTAAAAAAATTCTATGCTTATAGCACACGCTTTGACATTTTAAAATAGGTCTAATTGTGCTTGCCACATTGTCTGCAAGGATTTTGATAAATTGTTTAGCTTCTAAGTTCATTTATTTTTCTGTAGAATTAGTGTTTTCTGTGTTAAGCCACGTGCCTAAGCAAAATTTGAACGAATAGTTAACATTCTGTATTTTGAAACAATGTTACTGACACTTTTGAAAGTGGTAAAAATTGAGAAAACCAGTCTGATTACAAAGGCAGACGAGCTGCTTGTACTTTATTTCGGGATGGGTTTGTTTGGATTTTTTTAGATCATGGTCTTATCACTGAATCACAGAATGGCTGGGCTTGGAAGGACCCTCTGGAGACCATCTGGTCCAACCCCCTTGCTAAAGGAGCTTCACCCAGAGGAGATTGCACAGGATTGTGTCCAGGCAGGTTTTGAATATCTCCAGAGATGGAGACTCCACAGCTTCTCTGGACAGCCTGTTCCAGTGCTCTGCCACTTGCACAGGAGAGAAGCTCTTCCTCTTGTTCAGGTGAAATTAGAGTTTTGCCAACCCATCTTTTGAAGGCTGAGGGAAGAAAGAAGATAAGAAAATAAAATATGCCTTTGAATTGATAGAACATAGCTATTTCAAAATATGAGAGGCAAATTTGCTTTCACTAAAATTGACATTATCTTTTTGTGTTTTAGAATCAGGTGCTGTTTTCACATTCGGGAAAAGCAAATTTGCAGAAGATATTCCTAGCAAATTCTGGTTCAAAAATGACAAGCCCATACTTATATCATGTGGAGATGAACACACAGCTATTGTTACAGGTCAGTATTGGAAATGCAGGATGTAGAATCAGAGTTGTTTAGGTTGGGAGAGACCTTAAAGATCATCAAGTCCAACCATTAACCCTGCACTGCCAAGTCCACCACCAAACCATGTCCCAGGTGCCACATCTATACATGTGCTAAACACCTCCAGGGATGGTGACTCAGCCACTTCCTGGGCATCCTGTTCCGTGAAGAAATTTTTTTCCAATCTCCAGTCTAAACCTCCCCTGGCGCAGCTTGAGGCCATTTCCTCTCATCCTCCTGCTTGTTACCTGGGAGAAGAGGCCAATCCCCACCTGGCTACAACCTCCTTTCAGAAAGTTGTACAGTGATAAGGTCCTCTGAGCCTCCTTTTCTCCCACAGCTTCCCTGACAGGACTTGTGCTCCAGACCCTCCTGTGGACACATTCCAGCCCCTTGATGTGTTTCTTTAGTGAAGCTTATCTATATGATAAAAGCTGATGTATTTGGACACCTTTGAAAGTTAGGGATCTTACTTGCATCCTGAGCTAATTGAGGTTGGGGAGAGGAGAGAGGACTGTTCTGTGGGAACAGTTGGATGCTTTTGGAGTTAGTGTGAGGTCACTCAAGGTTTTCACAGGACATGCCCAAGAATTGTCTTGAGAGAGATTGAAATAACTAAGCATATCATAGGATTTAAAGTGAGCATAACTTTGTTCAGGCTGAATGTTTCTCGTCACAGTGTTTAGTATGTTAGCTAGATTGTATTATGGAAGTAACCGGATCTGCTGAACACCACAATTTCACTAGAAATCTGCTTGAAACAATAAATACAATTGTATCTCTTAAATGAGGATTGTTGTTAACTGTCAGATAGAAATAACCCTTGAAAAAGTAACCCAATAAACTTCAGAAAATCTTACAAAAATCAGAAATAAAAGGAAAAAGTGTTCAAAGAAACTCCAGTGTAATAGAGGGAGCATTATTAATGGTTTTTTCTCTTCTTTGAAATTATGGAAACAATACTCATTAAAGAATTTGTTCATTTTATTTTACATGGAAGGGACTACTTTTCCGTGGATAAGCATGTGTGATGATTGTATTGACAATCAACTACTGACAGATAATAAGAATAAGACTTTGTTGTTGAAAAAATTATATGTGTATTTTCAGGACTTTTTAAATTGGAATGTAGTTATTGCTCATCAATATCCAGTTGGTCATTGCTTTTTAAATAATTTCCTGAGGGTTTCTTGCAATGTTCACAAGCTACATTGAAGATGCTGGATTTTTAGAAAGAGCTATTCCAGGCAAGATAAAAAAGACTGTAGATTTCATGGGCTGCAGAACACCCTGAGGTGAAATTATATTATTAATTTTTCAAGCCTAACATCACAGAAGATGAATTATTTGTTAATAGTTCATTTTGAACAAAGCTTGACACTTTTTCTTGGATTGAACCAGTAATATTAAATTACCTGTTGCATAAAATTAATCTGGATGTAACCTGGGGCACTGTGGCATTTTCCTTTGGCATTTTCTTTTTACATATACTTTTGTATGCCCACACCCAGTTTGAAGTAAGACAGGTTTAGTTCTCTGTTTAAACCAGTCAATTTAAATTGCCTCCCAGTATGTGCCTGGGCCAGCACTGTTAACCCCAGCCAGCAACAATCCCCTAATTCCCACATCACTGTAATAGTGACCACTTAGATGAAGCTTTTGAAGAAGGCATCTTACAGAGGTTTTCATGCAGCACCATTTCTGTACAATTTCCCCTTCTATCCATTATTTCAATATATTCAGTTCGTTTCAAAAGTGTCTCTGTAGCTTGCCTTAGCTGTTGTAGTGGGCAAGTATATCACCAGGGAGGCTTCTAGATGATCAGATCTTTATTTCCTCAAAGCTTTTGCAGTGAAGGAACTGGAGAAGCATGAGAAAAAGACTTTTTGGTAGCAAGAGATTTTCTGCGTCATTGTAAAGTGAAGGCAAAAGTGAGGGCAAAGTATGGATCATCAACAAGCAAAGGTAGAGAAACTGCAAGAGGTGTACAAAAAAAGTGAAGAATGGAAAGAAAAAGCTCTTCTCCCTCATTTGTTCATCACACCAGTGCATGTCCATCTGCACCTCACATTTCTGCAGCTAGATGGAGTTGGATGATACAGTGGAATTAAGCCCTTGGTGAATGACCCTGAGCTGCAGTAACACCTGGAATAAATGCTCCAGAAACAAATGCTGATAATGACTTTACTGAGAAGGGTACAGACCTTGTGGGAAACCACGAGCTTCTTCAGCTGAACCTGACCTGGAAGAGAGAAAAGACAAAAATCACCGAGGAAGAAAAGTATCTCAAGCAGGTGTGTGTTAATGCATGCTTCATTTTATTTTCAGTCTTTATTTACAGGTCACAAAATTTCCCCCCTTTTCTTTTTCCACACCTTGAAAGAGGGAGTGGGAGCTATATTTGTAGGGGACAATGGAAATATGAAGTAGATTAAAATACAGAAATATATCAATTTTGCACTTAACATGGCTCAATAATCATGAGCAAAACAATCACCCAAACTGATACAAATCCTTCCTTAATGCTGGATTTGGGCAGGAGAGACAGCTACATCTAGCACTGAATCTTGACTGAATACTAATGAAGAAAATGTACAAGAACTAATATTTAGCATTCAAACAAAATATTCAGAACCTTTCAAATACTTCTTTCATCTAATCCAGCATCAATATCCCATATGACTTTTATAAAGACAAGTGTAAAGGAAATATAAAACACTCTGTCCTTTGCCTTTCTAGGTCAGGAGTTAAAAGTCAAAAATTTTATTTGCATGCTGTGGCTGCATGTTGGAATAGAAGGGACCAGTGATAGTTACTTGCTGACTTTGAGATGGCTTGCTAAGCTAGTTGAAGAAATGTTTCCTTCTCCAGGAAGGAAGTTTGGGGTTGAAATTTGTTTCTTTATTCTTTTGCTGTCCATCATTGGCATAACCTTGAATAAAATGTCTAAGCAGGAATTTTTTTAAGCAGTGGTCTTTTTTAGGTCCTTAATGCAGTCATGAGCAATATATATTCCAGCATCACTTGTAGCATGTTTCATAGTGGTTCTTGCCTCATTTCTGTATTTTTTTGGCCCAAGAATACTGATAGTCCATTCCCTGCATCTTCTATTAACTGCAGGCTTTGGAAAGCAATTAATTCATGCTCATAGGAGCTGGTGTGAAGAAGTATGAATATGCATACTTTTAAGAATCTCCTTCCAATGCCTGTCTATTAAATTTTCTTTCCTACAAAACTCTTAAAGTTAACAGCTGTCCTATTGTTTATTTGCCTTGATTAGAGTATCCTAGGCAGCTTAACCACATTTAATCAAAGAGGTCGGTCCTGTTCACCAGGGGGAAAATGCTGATGAATGAAGATACCTTTTCTGAACACAATGCTCTGGAGAGAATTGAAGCCCCCAATACAAGAAGGCAGAAGGCAAGAAAGAAGTGCCAATTGTAAAAGTGAAAGGAGGTGCATATGGAACCACAAGAAGATAGTATACTCATAATTTCAGGTTTTGTAAGGCATTCAGCATTCAACAGAGACCTTGGAATCTCTGCAGGTGTTTTGTCACCAGTTTTCTTCTGTTCTTTCTGGTTACCAACAGGTCATCAGAACATGGCACAGTATCTTTTGCATCAAATGCAAGGGGAGGATGAGAAAGATTAGTACACACTTGTGTTGTTGTACATAAGCAAGCAACATACTGTGCTGATTTTGCTTTTGTGATGGCAAATGTCCTAAGCATGATTGTTCTTGTTGCTCAATAAAGTTTTTGAGAATATCATGACTTGTCTAACAAAACTGATGTCACTCCTATTTTCCTGGGATCTATTTGACTTGTGTATAAGAGTTTAAAATTAACTGTTAACATAGCTTATTCACTAAATAGCTCAAACANAAAAAAAAAAATCACAGTGCCTGGCATATGATACTCTGTACAAAATACTTTCTTTTATGTTTTATTCAGATACAGGTTCTCAGTATGATCTTGTAGTAAACACTCAGGGTCTGTATATCATCTCCCCATCTTATTTCTCTCCCACACTAATATAATTTAGAAAGCAAGGGGGGGATGGGATATGTAAAACATATTAAACATAGGTGATTAGAGTACTTGGCTGCCTGCTATGACAAAGCATGTGGGATTTCAGCTGGTATTTCCCAGCTGCCCACTGAATGCCTTTAAAAGCTCTCCAGGAAGCAGAAGTGCACATGCCTGATGGGGTTCCCAGGAATCACAGTTGTGATAGCAACTATTCATGAGAAATGAGGTGGGAGACAATCTCCTACTGGAGTGTCCCACAAAACCAGTGTTGCTAAACATGGAAGTGTCTTGTGGCTTCCCTGGTAGCCCTGAATTGCTGTTGGTGAAACATCTGCTGGTGTACCTGCCAGTGAACACATATTTGGGAGAAATACTCGTTTTGCATCAGGATAAGGGTGGAGACTGCTGTTGGAATTGTGTTTTCATCACCAAACCTGTCTGAGTATGCCTTTTCATTATATCCTGTTGTTTCCCTCCTGCCCAGAGTCATAGTCTGCACACAGTCTTACTCTGCTGGACCTGTCTTGTGCCAGCCATTCCACCTGGCAGATGGCCACAATCTGGATGACAGCATCAAAGTGAAAGCAAAAAACCAAGAGCAATCCAAGTTTATGAAATTTTGACATTTGATCCTCACCTATTGGTCTGCTGTTGGAATCAGTGCATCTCTGTGATGGATGGGATATCTCAGCATGCAGTTATGAAAACTGTGCCTTTTGCATACAAAATTATATTGGATTTCTTGGCCAGCCTAGACTGAATTGTGTCTCTACCAAAACTTGATTTGCTGTACAGACCAAGAAACATTACTTCTTTACAGGCATTTGTTTAGGTTCCTCTGTAGAGCCTATTAATTCTCATTCTCTTTCTGAATTAACTACTTCCCAGATTTTTTATTTTATGTTATACTCCTAGGGAACCTGAAATTATAAAAGGCTGTCACTCAGTTGTTAAAGAACGTGAAAAAAATCCTCTCATCTATTAAGCTCCTTGACTTACAAAGCAATGCCTGAGAATTTAAAGACTGATATAAAACCCAGCAGATTATAGGATGGAAAGCATGACCTTGTTTGAATTTTGCATGGATAAAAGAGAATGTGCTTAAATTGAATTAGGGCAGCTTGGCATCATGCTCCCACAGAAGCACTGCTGTCTTAGGAAAGCAGTTGGAAAGTGTAAAGCAAGGATACAAGGAAGCCATACCAATACAGGATAGATGTCATTTGCTGATAAAAATCTTTTCTGTTAAGGTGTGTTTGCTGTCAGGGACAGCTCTGCATGTGTTTGACATGATTGTGTTACCAAAATTAGGATGGAACTATAAATGCTGTTAGTGGAACACTGTGAGCATGAACTTGACCTCTGTCTTTCTTCCCTTCCAGCTTTCTTGGAAAGACATAATATTGGCACATAGCCCCATGTGCCAAGAATTGTAAAATCTAACAATTTGATTGAGATTTTAGAGACCAGTCATTGTTAAGCATTGGTTCTTTTTTTGTTTTTTTTTTTTTTCATTTTAAAAGACTAAGTGTTTATATGTTTTATGTGGTTATATTTAAGAAAATAAAGGGATATTTTTATTAGAATAGGATTTTTTGCAAATATTTAAAACATTGCAATATTGTATTTCAAAGTCTCTGTAAATCACAGTCAGAACCTTCACTGCAGTCAGAACCTTCACTGGGAACAGCCATATTATTTTGGCATTATTATATGGAATTTCTGTTATGGATTGTGGTCATGGTAATTGTAGATGACGAGAGTGACAAGCTGTATGACCAAATGTCTGTTTAGGGTGACAACATTATGGTGGAGTCTAATGCACCAAGCTCTGCAGACCTTCAGAAGTAAACAAAGTCCTTTTAACAGTTGTAAAAGGGGTTTTGGGGAGAGGATGTTGTTTTGTTGTGCATTCTTTTTACGAATCAGTTTCTATTGTTTTGCAAAGATTTCTGTTGGAACAGGAGTTTCATTTTCCAGTGGGAACTTTACAGCTTTAAAAGATTTGATAGTTTAAAAAAATTAAATTAAATTAGTTAATTTTAAGGTATTATCAGTAGTCAGTTTTGGCTGTCTAATTTTCATCCCAGATGACACAATTTTCATCTGTTCATATACCAGCCTCAGAAAAAGTACTGTTTTTTCAGAATTACAATAGTTCATTGTAATAGTCGAACATGCAAGTCCAATGACACATCATAGGAATTTCTGAAAGGTGATTCTAGCATTGTCCCTGTTGAAGGTTTGTAAGCTAATATTTGCATTTAGGTTTACAAAACTCTCTAACTGCATGATGGGTTTATGCATTCCATCTTTATATGCAGAATAACAAATCAATACAGTTTGTAAACATTTATCAGTAACTACATTTGCTAGAAATGCTATTTGTAAATAATTTTAAGAGAAGACATTTAGCAGTTAAAGAAATATCCCACCCTAAACAATCAAATAAGCTAAATATTATGAATTTGTACTTGTATTTACCAAATAGCTGCATTATTCATTCATGTCTTTGGGGTAAAGGGCGTGAGTGCTCAGTAAGATGTGCTATGATTTTAAAAGGGGGCCTATAGATCCTTTTCTTTCTGAACTGCAGGGTCTGCCCAAGAGTACAACATCTTGTTTTCTGAAGAGCACTTCATCTGTGCTGTAATTAAAGATGAGGATGTTTCTTCTTCTGGCTGGGGATTTCTTACTTAAACAATGCAATTGCTATTTTTGAACTGAAAAATCACAAGTATTTTAATTATTGTTTACATTTACTTATTGAATTGTCTAAACTTAAACCTTACATTAAAAAGGAAGTAATAAATAGCATTGTGAGTGAATGGCCATCTTGTCTTGAATGAGGTATTCAAACACTTGTATGGATTCTGTCTGTGATTTTTTTTCAGGGAAAGGTAAACTATACATGTTCGGCAGTAACGACTGGGGCCAGTTAGGACTGGGATCAAAGAGCACTGTCAGCAAACCAACATGTGTTAAAGGTTTGTGTGATTATTTTTTTTTCATTTCTGAAAGGACACCCTTGTGAAAAGGTACTTCGTAGCATGCAATTCCTAAATAACTGATTTTTTATTCATCACGTTTGCACATTACTGCACAAGATCATGAAGGTAGCTCAAAAGGATCCCTTATTGATTTTCCATTGCTTCAGATTCTGAGTCCTTTTGCATGTGAAGATTACTTCAGATACATAGAATCCTGTCCTTTTTGAGGGCTCTGATTT
>VZTR01022063.1:0-17759 GCA_013400775.1 Chaetops frenatus | reverse complement strand
GTCCTTTTTGAGGGCTCTGATTTTATATGGTATTTGCCTTTTCTGACAAACCACATCTTCATTTTTCGCTGCAGACAATAATCAGATGCTAGGTCTCTGCATTGTCTATGTGTTAGAAACCAGAGTTCCAACAGCTTTGTGTAACCTCTGTGTCACTATTTTCTTAGCAACTTTGTAAATGAAAAAAATTTATCAGGAACTTTTCACAAGTACTGCTACATTTTAGCAAGTATACAAAATGCCCTAGGGGACAGAAATATTAATACATTTTTATGAGGCAACAAAAAAAAATTCCTACTTGTTGGAAAATATGTTTTCATTGTACTGTGATCTTCTTGATCTTTCCTAGCTGTTTTTATCTTGGCAAAGAGAGCTAAGTCAATACTTTTCCCTATCCCCTTACTTCTGTCAAGTCAGATCTATCCTATTAACACATTTCTTTTCACTATTAAATGTTTATCTTCACTCTTTCTGCTAGCAGATCGATCTGTTAGCTTATTGTTAAAAACAAATTATCCTGCTTGTTCAAACTCTGTTCTTCCTGATTTAGTTTATTCTACTGTCCTTTATTTGCTCCTGCCTCTATCTCTCTTCAGAGGGAGAATGCAGCTACTCTCAGGTACACATCTTCTGTCGGCCATGTGACAGATTGATTCTTACCTTGCCTTAAATAGATTTGGTTTCAAGTTTTGGGTTTACTGTCAAATTGCAATGGAGAATAAAAGATGAAAAGAAGATGACAGCAATTCAAACCAGACCTGGCATCCATTGAAAAAAGTCACAAGGGGGGTGTCTTTTTTCTCTTGGCAGTAGATGGCAGGAGGAATTCCTGGAGCTTTTCTTGCTAGCCTTTGGTCATCACTTGGCTTTGGGAACGGGGTTGCAAGGACACTTTTCAGTTTCTGCTTGGAGTCAAATGGTTGGGTCTGCATGTTTTCTGAGAAAATCTCTTCTGGGACTTGGTTAGAGACTAATGAAATTGATTATGAAAAATCACCAGCAACACTGTAAATATAGTATGTCTCATAAAATACAATGATTAGCCCAGGTGGGGGGAAGGTTAGGGAGCACAGGCTTCTGAAGAGCTGATTAAGATCATCTCTGAAGTTGGAGACAGAGTTTTGGGACATAAAGCAGCAAGTTAAGATTGTTGGAACAAGCCATCATTGGAAGTGTTATGGTTCCAGACTGATGGTAGTGGCAGGTGTTGGATACAAGAGGCAGGAACCTGAATGTGGACAATTTAAGTTTGTGTCTGTCTGACAGACCAGAGGCAGTTCATTCGTAAGTTGATAGAGTTATTTGGCAACTTGGTAGAAGGGACCTTAATCTGAATGTTAAAGAGCTGATGAAAGTTGATCTGGAAGGACTGAAAAAGGGTTTGTGAAAGGGATGATTGTTGTTGGCTTTGTTATGGACTAGTGCAGTGGAAAAGCAATTAAAGATTCATTATGTAAAAATAATCCTGGTTTAGAGCATTGTGTGGGGTACATGGACATGACTGAGAGAGGATAATTTGTTGACAATGAACAGTAACTGGAGCAAGGATGGAAAAGTCAGGGAGACATTTTTCCTCTCTGTTTCTGAAATGGAGCGCACTTGTCACGGGAGAAGAGAAACCTCTGTATTCTCTCTTCCCCTCCAAAATAACTCCTGAGTCCTCACATACATTCCCATTCTTTCAAAGTGACCAGACTGCAGAGAAGTGCATGCCATGGCACTCTCATTGCTGGTAACTCGGCTGGAATTGATACAGGATGACACACAGAGAAAATGGAGGCACTTGTCCAGATAGGGCTGCCCTTTGCAATTGAGTTCGGTGATCAGGCAGAGAGCAGAGCAGCAAAGGAATGTAAGCACAACAAAGGCAGGTAGGGATGGTAAGACACAGGAACAGTGTGGTTTCAGAGATTTACAGCAGTGGGAAAAGTCTTAAGAAGGAAGTAACAATAGTGCTGTTAATGAAAACTGAAGACAGCTTAAATCATTAATTTTATCCTGCAACTTAATATATTCTTTGAGGCATATCCCAGAAATGGTAAATTCCATGGACTGTGACATTGGGATGAAGGAACCATCATCAAGTTAACTCAAGTGTTTTAAGTTTTTAAGGTCTGACCTATTTTCTTATCTTGGGGTAATAGTGATTGGATAAGTCATGTGCTAGATTCAAATGAGCAATGAACCTTGTAATAATTTTGTTGGTAAAAATGTGAAAAGAAGAAATCAGAGCTCCCTCTAGAGCATAGAGCATTTTGTTGTTGAACCAACTATCAGCTTGTTTGTAACTTTCCCTCCTCTTTGGTTTTAATTCATAGCTTTAAAACCAGAAAAACCAAAACTTGCTGTTTGTGGAAGAAACCACACTTTAGTTTACACAGGTATGTAGTCTCTATTTCATACATATTCAAGACATGTTTCTTCATTTACTTTCATGCAAAATTACATTAGGAACCCCAGAAGTGTTGAGGAAGGAAAAGGAAATGAAAGTGGGACTGCAAAAACTTAGGAGTTTGACATCCAGTTCTTAGAATTTGGACTTTTTTGGAATTTTTTGATTTATTCTGAGCCAATGCATTTATAAACTAATGTTATATGGTAATTTCCTAGTAATAGACATATGGAAAAATTTCTTGCTGGCATTTGAGATGTGATTAACAATTATGAATATTTCCTTTAAGCCTTGTAAAGATATATTGCTATTTTATATGCATCTGTACTTAAATTCACCTTTGATAAATAATCTTTATTAGTGTGAATTTATATATTTGAATAAATGTAGTAGAACTGAATGTTTTCAAGTCTTCAAATTTTATTGCATTTTTGATTATACAACATAATCTGCTATTTCAATAACAAGTTGCTTTATTAAGCTATAAATAAATAAACTATAAATTAAAACTTAAAAAATAAATTTGTAGAGACACAGTATACGGAGAATTTATGAAGATTCTTGTCATGCTTCTATAATTTATGTAATGGAATAGCCATTTTTGTGGTTGAAATCCTTTAGCTTTCAGTAATGCTATAAAGAGGATTGTTTGATTATTAGGAGATTTATATATGTGGAGACCCAGAACACTGCAAATAAGATGGTTAGAATAAAATAGAACATATTAATAACAATTGAGTGTGCAAGACTGCACAGGATAAATATTAGTCACCTTTGGTGTACACACTGGATAATTTTTGGCCATTTATCACTTATATGTCAGTTTATCTATCACATTTCTGTCTGGGTTTGTGTTAATAATAGGCTATATCTGTTTCATCATAGATGAGCACTTTCAATGTGAAACATACTAAAACTAAAAATATAAATCTTAAAGTTCTCTAAAGCTGAAGATATCTGTCATCAGCATTAAATTCAAGATTCTAAAAAAATACCTGGTTAATTAAATTGGAAGTTATTTAAATAACAAAATAAGTAAATATTTCTAATAAAAAACTAAGTAAAATATATTTTGTTCACAGTACTCAAAACTATCAAGTTATTAATCTCCTCAATTTGTGTATTAATACAGCTTCAGTTTTTCTTGTGTGCGACACCATTCACCCTCTTCCTCTCGCTTTAACTTGAAATGTACGTTATTTGTGGAAGGAGCTGCTTCTGGCTGCTAGAGCTACTGGTAGTCATTTTCTCAGACCTCTTGCAGAACTTCCAATCATATTTATTTTTTTGATCAGTCTCCAAAATAATGGGGAATGCAGTCTAAATGCATATAAGTCCTTTGGAAGTTTGGATCCAAGGGTGTGCAGGAAAACATTGCTAGCTACAACAGAAAATGCTAATTTCAGCTGAAGGGTATTTCAGGGTAATTGACCCTAAAGTTTTTGTGATGTTTTTCCATTTAAAATTAAATTATTTGCTCTGGTTTCTTCTTTCTATGTATTACCTGTGCTTTTCTGTATGCAGAAAAAGGAAATGTCTATGCTGCTGGAGGTAACAGTGAAGGCCAGCTGGGATTAGGTGACACAGAGGAAAGGAACACATTTCATTTAATAAGTTTTTTTACCAACCAGCACAAGATCAAGCAACTTTCAGCTGGATCATACACCTCAGCAGCAGTAACTGGTGAGAGCAACTGCTAATAAAATCTGTTTATGTGTATCCAGCCTGGGTCCAGGAAGACGTTTATTCCAGCATTCTGTTTCCATATGTGGGTGGATTTTCGTTCCTCACTGTCTTCTTTCCTTGGTAGCCACAGTCATATTTTGACAGCCAATTGCCTATTTTGACAGAGTCTGGTGAGGGGTGTCTTGTTGTAAAGCAGCTGCTTTTCTACCTGTTTAGGGTAAGTTATTGAGGCTGTAATTTCAGAACATGAGAGAGATGATAACCTGCTTGTTTGGTCTTTGGTTTTTTATGCCAATTGTTGACATGAGATTTTTTTAGGACAGCTTTGAATTATTTTAGCTCCTAACACCATCTCAGTAGCACTGTAAGTGGTACTTTTTTATTCAAAACTAATTTTCCACCAATAAGAAATATGCATAGAGATTTTTTCTAGAAGAATCTAGAAACTTTTCATGTTGTTCACTGCCTTTTTTGTTTTGTTTTGTTTGGTTTTTTTTGTTTGTTTGTTTTGGTGGTGGATTGGTTTTGTTTGTTTGTTTGTTTGGGGTTTTTTTGGTTTGTGGGGGTTTTTTTTGTTTTGTTTTGTTTTGTTTTGTTTTGTTGTTTTTGGGGGGGTTTTTGTTTGTTTTGGTTTGGGGGTTTTTTTTATTTTGTTTTGTTTTGTTTTGTTTTGTTTTACTGTTGCCATTGGTCTTTGTTTCAATAGAAGCTGGTCTTAATAAACCTGAAACACCTGCTGTTGTAGTTTAAGGAAAGCAAAATGAAGCTGGGCACTATAACCACCTGTGAGGAGAATTGAAAGATAAGGCATGAATAAGTGGGATATCTACCAAAATCAGAACAGAGAATAAGTTTGGGAGAATAAGAAAGGGGTGACTTGCACCTAGAATTGAGAAGATGCCTTAAATTCACTGTAATATTTTCACACTGATCTCTGGCAACGGAATTGTTTCACTCAGTCTTCTCTTTCTGAAGGAATGTTTATTTATATAATAATAAATAGATTAACTTTTCATTAGTTTTTGGTTTTGTTTTTAATCTATTAACTATCTATGTCTTCATTTTAGAGGATGGGCAGCTCTTTGTGTGGGGTGATAATTCAGAAGGTCAGATTGGCCTGGCCAATGAAGCCTCTGTCAGTGTCCCCTGTAAAGTGGACATTGGAAAACCTGTTTCCTCTGTATCCTGTGGATATTATCACTCTGCCTTGATTACAGGTAAGATAATAGGAATAGAGGTTGGTGGAGACAAGACAGTGGTTTTCAAGTAGTTGTTTGAAACTTGATAACACCATGAGAAATTGAAAACTGCCACGTTACAGAAAGCTTCCTGTGTAGTTGTGTATCACACAGAAAGAAACTCACAGTAAATTTTCTGCATTTGCTCATTGTTGTGCAAAAGTATATTAGAAAGAATGAAATATCAAAGTTTGTTTTCATGAAGTTTATGACATATATTGTGGATCAATACCATGGTTTCAAAATCCAGCTTTTCTTGAGATTACTCTTTTAATAATTAAATAATAATCTTTATCTTCTTTAGAAATATGAATATTAAATATTGCGATGTTATGAGGAAAAATTAGTCTCATTTGCTAGAAGTTCAAGATTATTTTCCAAGTTTTTTGTTCTGTCTTAAAATGTAAGTCTTGAAGTCAGTTAAACAGGCAGTATGTGGCATGAGGAGAAGCAATGCTATGGTGAGCTGTTGCCTGATCTGCAAACCAAACCACCTCCCTATTGCTTTCTACCTCTCTCTTCCCAACTCTCCATTGGTTTCAAAACTGAAGATTCCACTAGTTTCTAATAATGCCAGTGTGGATGAATTATCAGCCAGTATTGATGGCATTATATATTAGCAACTATGAATTCCTCTCAGCCATATGGATTTACATTATTACACGTTAACATTTGGTCCCCTCAGAGTAATTAAAGATTTCATAGGATCAATAGTTTTGATTGTAAAGCTTTTAATGGGTACCCAGGAGCTGTCCCATCAGATACCTTTCCCAGGTTACTTGATAAATGTTACTTTTCCACACACAATATCTATATTGCTGTCTGAGAACATGCTGTTAACAGAATGAGAGTTTGCTATGGTGGACAAATATTAATTGGGTGTTATGCTGGTAGTGTGCAACTTTTATTACAGATGCTTTATTACAGTAAATTAATTAAGTGTCTGGGACTGATCAGAAGCTCAGCACCTGTTAGGAAAAAATACAGCTTCCTGAACTCAGAATAAATGGAGGTAAAAAAAGATGCTTACTTAAGGATGTAGTAGTAACGTGTGCATCTCTGCCTTGGAGCCAAGAGCTGAAGGACCAGCACTGCAGTAGGGTGTCACAAAAGCTGTCATTAGTAGAAGGGTTGAGGACAAGCATCTGAGAATAGAGAACAGTGTGTGCCAAGTGCCCTAAGGAAGTGGAAACTTTTAATGGAAGGGGATAAGAAAAAAAGTCTTAGGGTTGTACCTGGTTAAGAAAAGTGGACCTTCTCAAAATATTAATAGGACTGGTTATCACCTGTGAAAATGAGGAGTTGCTGAACCTGTTACTATTTTAACAGGCCCGAGTATGAGATCGAAAATTTTAATTTTCAGCCTTAATATCTGCAAGTCCTGCACAAATTGGGTTCAACCCATGTCACCAAAGCTACTGGCACACACATGGCCTTCTTTGTGGTAAAAGAATATATTTTTTAATTACTTTCCTTTTCCCCTTGCCAACAGTTTTATTTGACTGAGACTTCATCTGCCATAAAAATTCAGTATTGGACATCCAAGTACTTTTGCAGAATTGGCTTTCTGTTGCAGTACTGTCAGCGTGTATGCACACAGTGTTTAAAATTAATTTTATGCATTTATTCTGAGTATACCAGAGTCACAGGACGTGTTACTTATCAGTTATTAGAATACTATAGAATTACCACATTTTGATTTTTAGACATCAAATAATGCACCATATTTAATCATGGAACATGGTTTCAGGATCTAACACTTGGTACTTGCTGTCAGGCTGAACTGATGAACATGGCACCAAATGGCTCCTTTTCTTAACATGTTTAACATAAGGTGTGCACTGGCTGCAAAACCTTTTGGGAACACAGGCATATGTGGGTTAAAACTAAAACGTGGCTCATGAGGACACGAGAAAACATAGTGTGGACACAGAGTGCCCTCTCCAGGGCAGGATGTTCATTAAGAAGAGACTTTTGAATAAAGAAGTGGTGAAGTGTGGGTTCCTTTTTTTTCTTTTTAAACTGAAGTTCTTATTTCTTTGACATTGCTGGGTTTTAGAAGATTGTTTTTTAGTAGGCTTTTATCTTTATGGTCTTTAACTGCTATAAGGCCAAGAGCAATGTCTCATTTCATAGTTCCAAATAGATGATGTCACCTTTCTTCCTTCTGCTTTCTAGAAGGCCTCCTTTGCAGACAATAGTTTAACTGCTGAACATGGGTGACCTGTATTCTGCCATGCACACATGGACTCCACTGATGCCAAAGTAGTTACAGAATAGAAGAACAGAATAAATCCTGAATATTTTTACTAAAAAAACCCACTTCTGAAATTTAGACTAGGCATGCACAGGCAATGGTTAACTCAATTCCATATGCAAATTAGGAACTAGTCTGATTACTCAGTTCATATTTGAATGATGATTGTTTGCTCCATTTCCCTCTCCTTTATATTCTTCCAAGAGTTCCACTGAAAAGAAGTTTTTAGTCTGTAGCCTCCAGCTCTCCTTAGGACTTTTTCACAGTGTTTTTTCTTTCCTTCCATTTTGCAGGGAACATTGGGTCTCAGTATTAGGGCTGTGTCTCAAACAAAGCACCAGAGAAACAAACTGCTGGGAGAGTGTAGCAACAATTTTGAGCACTTATACAGATCTTTACTTGACTTTCCTTTGACCACACACTCAGGAGGGGACAATTTTTCAGGAAGCATTAAGCTTGGCAAGCATGTACAGCTCATTTGTCCCCTGGAGGAGATGGAGAGCAGACGAGGCTGGTGGATCTCACCACTGCTCTGGGTTCTACAGCAGAACTAGATTCCTGGAGCCAGAAAGGAATTGAATATATTAGACCCCTTCTAGTGTTTCCCCAGCATGAATTGTAACTATAATCAAGGTCAGGATAGATTTACTGAGAAGATCTCTTTTCATAGAGTGCTTTGCAGGTTCCTTGAATTCCTTTTTTTAATATATTTTGTCATTATTTTTAAGGACTGGTTTAAGAATAATTCATCCCACAAACACTTCCATGCTCTGAATTTCAGTGTTTGAGACAGTTTTAACCAATTTGGTAATAAATAAATATTTATTTTCTTTTTCTTCTTCATTTATTCAAGGAATCGCTGTTATCCAGTTCTTTTGTCCACTCATTTTTGTCCTTCATTTGCCACCACCCAGGTCTCTTATCTACTCTCAAATGCACGTTTTCCTTTGAGAGACATTTTCCATTCGCTTGTCCATTGCCTTGACATGCTCCTATGATTTAAAGTTTAGTGATACAGAAAATGTGCCACATTAGGGAAAGTTCAACATTTGAGAGTGTGACGCATATGAGAGGAGAAAATTAAATAACCAGGTCCTGTTGTGAACAGAGTGTCCTTAAAATGCAGGTGTACTGCACACAGTACATCATGTCCTCAGCATGCAGATGTACTGCACATGTACTGCACTCAAAATTTATCTGGGTTTGACTGGGTTCTGTTTGTGCTTGATTGCTATTTTTCGTAGTTTTTAGACCACTATTTGCCTAAAAGGGATGTGTAATGCATTCAAAAATTGCCTTGGTAAATCGTTTTATCTTTATTAGCTGGATTATTAAGTTGAAAAAATGTAATAAACTTGATTAGTTTGGGAGGTTTGGCCATTTGAATCTCTAATCCTCTTAATTAGATAGTGATTGGATTAATTTTTTCCATGCAATAGTGTTTAAAAAGAACTGCTGGTCTCTTCAAAGAGCACTGCATAAGTAGTTATCTCCCAAGTGCTTTTGGGGTTTTTTCAACTTGTTTCTAGAAATATATGGCTGATCTAAGAGTATTAAAAAAATACTTACCTTTTAAAAATACAAGGTCCTTCTTTCTTTCTTTCTTTCTTTTCACTTAGAATGTTCAATAAAATCTCTTTTTGTCAGCAGAATGTTTTGGTTACAGAAAACCTCACATTGCAATTGATCTTTATCTTTTTAATTGGGCTACTGTTTTAGAACAGAAAACTGATGCTGATGCAGATAACGGCAAAGTATCAGCCTGTTCAGAGTATTTCTGCACATAGATATAAGGACAAAATAAGGATGAAAAGAGGAAATCAAACTGAACAGAGAAGTCTAAACACAGTCCATAGGTTTGAAATTACATGAAATACACTTCTTTGCAGCTGAGGTAATTTGCTGGTTCTTAAAAAGCATAGACAGATTGAAATGACTGCAAAAAAATCTTAGAAAAGAAGTGTAGAAGAATGTAAAAATGCCTTGAGAAGACAAGGCTGAGGGGGGAGCTCATCCCTGTCTGTCAGTGTCTGCAGGGAGGGGGCAGAGCATGGACCAGGCTCTGCTCCTTGGGGCCCAGTGAAGAGACAAGAGGAATGGGCAGGAACTGAGGGCCAGAAAGTTCCACCTGAACATGAGGAAGAATTTCTTTCCTGTGTAGAGACCAAGTACTGGGACAGATTGTCCAGAGAAGGTGTGGAGCCTCCCTCAGTGGAGATCTCCCAGAAACGTCTGGACACAATCCTATGCCATGTGCCAGGGATGACCCTGCTTGAGCAGGTTGCTTTTCCATCAAAATTCCATGCAAAATTATTTTCTGTTTCAGTTCAGATTTGTAAAAGCAACTTCAGTTCACTTGAATACTGATTACAGAGGGAATTACCACCTTGCAGAAGCAGGATGTATATGGTTTTTTTTCCTTTGGCTACATTCCTTGGAAGCTAAGTATTGGGATTCTGAACTTGGAGGGGGCTAAAATCTAGCATCTTCATGTCCTTTCAAAACAGAACACTTTGCACATCTGTTTAGGCATTATACAAATATTTTCAGCTATCCTGTAATGTTCATATACTTTTCTGTCTTAATAATTTGTGTCTACAGCAGTCTTGACAACCCATCCTTGCTCCTCAGTATGTGCTGGAAACCATGCTCTGTTCTGTATTTCCACAGGAGATGGTGAACTCTATACTTTTGGAGAACCTACAAATGGGAAACTGGGATTATTTCCTGAACAGCTGAAGAACAGTAGAATCCCACAGCCTGTACTGGGAATTATGGAAAAGGTTAATAAGGTTGCTTGTGGTGGAGAACACACGGCGGTGCTGACAGGTGTGCAATTTAACTGGCTTTCCTTACAGCCCTATAATTTAAACTCAATTTACTCTAAAGAATTTACATGCCACTGAAATGTTGAATGCTGATCCTAACTGAAAGATCATTGTACATCAAGGAGGTAGAAATCCATGTACCATCCAGCTAAGGCAGGCCTGTGCTGCACTGCCCATGTCCCTTGGCTACAGGATGAACTTGGCCAGGTGATTGTAGCAGAGGGGCTTCCAGGCAGCTCCTGGTTGATACCACTGCTTACACCAGTGCCTGTCTTGCCTTTATCTGAAACTTCAGCAGCAAGTTTCCATATGAATGTTCTTTTTATTCAGTATAAAGTGCTGAATTTGTCAGTATAAATGATGTATAGAGCTGTTTTGGTTGTAAGAAAATCCTGTAAGAGCTCAAACTGGGGTAGCCTTGCATGGATGGGATCTGCACAGCATGCTGGAGTCCTTTTCATTTCCACACAGCTCAGGATTCCCAGCCTCTGGAGGGGCAGAAGGTTATTGATCATACCTTCTTTTTCTTTATAGTCTTAGCTCAAATAAATAGCATTTAAGAGAACTTTAAATAGACTGAGTGCCTTTCTTACTGGAATTGTAATAAGCCAGCACCACCTGGTGCAGCACAGATGATTGATGTTTCTTTCCTCTAAGGAGCTTGAAATTGTTATTGCAGTGAGAGGGGAAATTCTAGAGGAAAGCTTCCATTCTGTAGTAAATTTAAATGCTCTTGAATATTTAGGAAGGTATGTAGGAAGGCACTTTTCAAGTAGCTTCATTATCTACTGGATGCCTGAATGGATTAAATATCTCTTATTGTGATACAGAATTTGCTTGTGCCTTTGAGCAGAATCTTTACCATAAATATTAAAGTAGTACAGACATATACATTTGGCAGATAGCATAGGTTATGAAAATCAGCAAATACAACTGTAACATATTAGTTCACAGTGCCACACATATAGTACTTGGAAAATGGTGTGTGTTACTGAACTGTTAAATAGTTCATAGCCTGCCAGTGGTGACTTAGCTTTTCCAAGGCATATGTGCAAAGAAGTGCCAGCCATTCCTTTCCACAAATTCTATCCTGACCTAGAGTGGTGTAGAAACAGGAAAGGTAAGTTTGGCTTTGCCTGAAGGTCGTTCAAAAAATATTGGCTTTAGCTTGTTATGAATACAATATCTGTAAAATTGTATAGCCTGTAATTATTTTTCTGCCAAAAGGAAAAAGCTATAAAACCAAGTTGGATGTCCTTAAATCTGTATTCTGAAGGTTCTCTATAGTTGTCTCTTGTCAATCTTGTGATGTGCCTTCAAGGTTATGTAGCCAAATTTTTTAAAACATAAACTGAAAATCTAACTGAGGGAGATTGTGAGTAATAGGATGAGGTGTGGTACTTCAAGCCATTGGAAAGAGTAAAGGTGGAAGTGAAATGCTGTGAAGGATTATGTGTAATGAGTCAAGCTGCAAGATTCTGGGTAGGTTAAATTTTTTTTGGGAAAACTATGAAGAAGAGATAGCAATATCAAATACAGGAAATAATGCAAAATTTGTCTACATTTCAGTGCCTTTGTCTCCCTTCTTCCTACAACATACAGTCTCACCCTGGCAGTATTCTATGTCACAAAATAAACTTCTTTATGTGAAATCAGATTATCATTATTAGGGAAAAAACTGCCATAAATTTGTGACCCACAAATCATAGCATTATTTTATGAGTTATAAAGTGAAGTTTTGTAGAAATAATTTGATTATCCTTACTGATTATTTTTTAACCATAAATCTGAATTCAACCAACAGATATTTTGACTTAATGCCATTTCATGTGATAAAAAAATCATTATAACCAGTGACAGATACAGACCTGGATGCCATCATCATTATAGTGAAATCTGTACAAGAGCTAGAACAAAGAAGGAAATATAAACACCGTAGAAAAAATGCAGTCAAGAAAATACTGTAAAAAGTAGGCATGTATGTATGATTTACTTGGTTATGGAAATAAATTCCTTACTAGAAGGTAAGTAAGAAGTTCTAATGCTGGCTGAGCTGGTAGTTGATGATCAAAGTGTTGAGTACCAGATGATCTGAGTCACAAAAAGTGGAAACTATATCCCCCAACTAAATGCTTTTCCTAAAGGTTAATAAGATAAGTTGTGATAAGAGTGAAAAATCAGATAGGTAGTTTTTGTAGTGGGATTCAGCAGTTACTAAATAGGTGACAGATGTGAAATTCTGACTAAGACACTTTGAGTGAAAGAGCAGAAGATAGTGGAAGTAATGTCTCAAATGAAAGATACTTAGTCAGAAGTGTTGACATAGAGAACATTTTCTGACTCAAAGCAAAGTTTGAGAAAAAAGTTGTGAAAAGAGGTAGATATGGGTACTAAAATTTTTAAATGAGTGTGACATACATACATTATTGACTTTGCACCAGGAACTGCACTTAAAATTAGTCCTAAATTGCATCTTGAGGTGAAGTGGTGTGACCAGAAACAGAGAATTCTGGTGATATATCTTTACAGAGGAGCAGAAACATTTATACCTCTTTTAAGCTTGTTTTCATAAATTGAGAAAGTATTACAATTTTGGCGAAATTCTGAATTTCATGTGTCATCCTCCATGAAAATGGGTGCTCCTTGCCCTTAGTAACCCAATATATACTGGTGTGGTTTTCATCCTTTCAGGGTCTTTTCAGTTTTTAAGGATGTGACATTTCAGTCTCAGGAAACAAGAATTGAGTGAGTGACTATTGAATATTCCCCTGCTTCATCTATCTCATTTAACACAGCAATAGCACAGGAGAAAATGTCATATGGAAAAACTGTTGCACATCTTGGCTCATTTCTTGACATCATTTCTACTTAGGGTTTATCAAATTAGAAGAGAGCATAATTCAGTTATCTTACAGAGTACAAGGCAAGTTTCTTCCTGACTCTCATGTGTAACTAGCCTATTCCAAAGCACTCCATTTGATTTCTTTTTTGTGGCTGTTATCTATTCTATTGGCAATTGTGTATGGTAAGAGCCATTGTTATCTGGGTTATTAAATCAAGGTACTGTTCAGAATCTCTGCAAGTATCAGAGTAAAAGGTAAAAAGTATATATTAAAGTAATTCTTTGGGGTTTTTTGCTCTGAAATTCCAAAATGGGAAACTCAATTATTTTTCCCAGAGAACAAGAATTTAATTGTTTAGAGCAGTTATTTGGAAAAAACCAAATTTTTTAAAGATTTGTTTTAGAAATGTTGAGTATGGTTTTGAAAACCTTCTTCTTTACAAAGCCCTGTTGTTACCTCTGCCTTTAATATTGGCAATTGTTCTAGACAATAAACAGAATAGCATTTAAAAATTCTATCATGCAAACTCTTGATAGCACAAAGCTATTCATTTCATGGCAGTCAGTCAGCCAGTCCAGGAAGATCCAATCCTCATCCTGGATGAGTTCTCTTGGAGACTGGAAAAAGTGCACCAAACACCCACAATGCTTGCAGGTACTTCCTGCTGCAAATGAAATCTCTTGGTGTCATCACCTTCAAATGAAATGTGGGAGAGCAGCAATCACAATTTGTGTGCTTTTTTCAATAAGGTGTTTTAAAAGATAGAAAAATAATAAATGTGAATCTAGAAACTGAAGAAGTAGAAACAGATGATTTGGAGTGGCCTTAATATCTTGCAGTTTTTTTCAGATGATGACAGATCCTCTGGGAATAACTTTTTCTTTAGAAGGATATATTACTTCCTTTCATTCTCTGAAAGGAAGGAAAGTGAAGATAACCCTTCAAAGGAAAAAGTGAAGCAGACCTTTGAGAACAGAGTGTTTGACATAAGAACATTAGTGCATTAGTATGTAAAATGTTGGATTTTTCATCTTCTGTCTCAAGGTCTTTTAAAAAGAAAAGAAAGCCAAGGCTCCCTTTTGAAAGAGGACAAAAAGGTTGTAAAGCTCTACCTTTTCCTGGCAGAACTCACAATTCAGACCATATAGGATTATTAGATTTTTCAAACCGTTCTTAAGTCTCTATACTATTTATACTGAAATCCCCAAATCCAGTTACTGACTCTGGTAATACTGAACATCATGTTGACAGTTGATTTTTTACAGTAATATTTTTCAACATAAGCTGTTTAAAAATAAAGCTATTGTGAGAGTGAATAGTTCATTGGCATAATAGTTATAGTAATAGTAGCAGTAATAGTAATAATAACAACAAAAACAATGATAGTAATAATAATAACGATGTTCAAGGGAAATTAATTTATGTGGACAGGCCACCAGGATGATTAGAGGGATGCAGAATCTCCCCTATGAGGAAAGGCTGAGAGAACTGGGGTTGTTCAGCCTGGAAAAGAGAAGGTTCTGGGCTGATCTAATGGCAGGCTTCCAGTACCTGAAGGGAGCCTACAAGAAATAATGGAGAGAGACTATTTACAAGGGGGCCTGGAGTGACAGTACGAGGGAGAATGGCTTCAAACTGACAGAGAGTAGGTTTAGATTGGATATTAGGAGAAAATTCTTTACTATGAGGGTGATGAGGCCCTGGCACAGGTTGCCCAGAGAAGCTGTGGGTGCCCCATCCCTGGCAGCGTTCAAGGCCAGGTAGGATGGCACTCTGAGCAACCTGGGATAGTGAAAGGTGTCCCTGCCCAAAGCAAGAGGTTGGAACTAGATGATCTTTAAGGTCTCTTCCAGTCCAAACCATTTTATATTTCTATGATATAAGCTTACCTGTCTGTTCCCTTTTTATTTCCATGGACTTTTAACTTCATCTGTAGCCTTAGATACATAGCAGGGAATACATGATTCTGAAAAACATTCTTTGAGCTCACACAGTTCTGTCAGCAAATGGCATGTTTTAAAGAATAATATGAAAGCTATGTAGATTTTTGTCTAGGACTACTTTATTGATAGTGCAAATGGTCATGGACATTACAAAAGATGACTGCAAAGATAGAAGATAACACAGTTACAATGTTTTCTTCCAAAAAGGTAAATGTAGGAAGTAAAGAGGCAGCTCTTCCAGCACTCAGGTACTGGAGGTCATTTGGAACAGCAAAGCCATTATCTTCTGTGCAAGCTCTGAAACCATTTTTCTTCATTCTTCAAGGGCCCTCTCATGGGCTGCTGCTGTGTTCAGAATGATCAAATTCACCCCATTGATAAATGTCATTTTATCAATAAGTGTGTGAGGTTGCTTTTCCATACACTTCTCTTTCCATGCATCTATAAAGACAGATTGGAGGAAATACCTCGTTCCTACTAAAGGAGGATATTAGTGAGGTTTGACTTCACTTCTGCACCAGAGTGGTGAATCATTTAAGAAAGATGCAAGGTTTTTTTCTTCCTCTACTGTTTTTGAAAGCCTTCTGAAAAGTTTATGTTCTCGAGTCGGATTTTCTCACACATTATACTAAAAACACTGGCTTTGTTTACATTCCTTCCTGGAGAAGGAAAACTGATGGACCAGCCAGTCCAGTTAAGAGGTGGGATTTCATCTTCCAATCCTCTCTCACTTTTCAAACCCTATAAATTGTGTATCCATAATAAATGGGGCTCCTTTCTGGGGGCTTCTGCTGTTCTCTTGATTTTGGTGAAACCGTGTCCTTCTTTCGTGTCGTGTTGCGACACTCTACCCTGATAATTGACTAAGAAGCAAATTTAGGAGGAGCAACATTTAGGTGCCCCTGGTCTATAAGGGCAGCAGAAGAAATTATTCGTCATATGAAGGCACTCTAACTTGGCTTGGGATTGGACTTTTTCCTCACTTTCAGTAGAAACAGAGAAAAGAAAAAATTCCCTGCACTTTTAAGGTTAACATTTGAGAACATCTTCCTCTCAACACAAATGCAGAAGACACTGCATGTTTCATGCTAGGATTAAAGAAAAAAACCTCGAAGTTCACTCGAAGTCATTGTGTTAAATCAGATAAATCCATATAGTTACAAGATCTGCCAGTTTCCAAAGAATTGTTAAAACAAATGCAGTACTTCTAAACAGAATTTATGGAATCAGCCATCCTGAGAAAGCAGGTTACTAAAATAAAGATGAGACTTTTGTTTTTTAGAGAAAGCTCCTGTCTTTCAGGTGTAGTTTCTTGATTCTTATGCAGGAAGTCTAAATATTACAGGAAAATTCTTACTACTTTTGCTTTATAAAGCTCCCGAGAAGGTTTTACTTTCTTGCACTAAAATTTCCAGCAGAGGGAGCTTTACTATTACATATAGCAAAAAACCAGGTTTACTCAGTATTTTTCATCTACAATTTAAAAAAAAAAAAAAAACAAAAAAACATGAGACCATTGGATTTTTTTTTTATGGTGTGAGTTCATGACATCTTAGTATGGAACAATTCATAAGGAACAGAAAGGAAAAGACTTTCCTAGAAAGAACATTTCCATATGTCGTGTGACTATTTCATCACAGTTCCTTTGAAACTGGAAAGTTCTTTTAACTGAACATGGGATATTTTTTGTTAATTCATAATCTTTCCTGTTTTTACATAATAATTTTTCAAGTGCTTTAAGTAGAATTTCTCTCCCTTTTCCTTTGTTGCCTACATGCAAAAGAAAAAGGGTCAGAAAATTAAATTCTAGGAAAACTTCTCTTTTTTTCCCCAAAAACTTCTCTGTTCAAGCATGACCTCATTAAGATTTCCAAGCTTCACAATCTTCCCCTGTTGTGATGGAGTGCCAGGGATGGACACACCAAAATCTTTATTGCTTTGGAGAAGCTCTTGTTCTTTTTCCTGGCACAGACAGTCTATTAAACAGACAGAATATAAATGTGGAAAGATGATTATTCTGTCACAAGATAACACAATTATAGTGTTCTCTGTATTTATTGCAGGGCTGATCTGGTAGCTGAACAGAATACTGAAACCTATTCTGTTACTGTTCCAGTCTCTTTTTACATACAAATTAGTAGTGGTTTAAAGAGGTTTTGTCCATTAAATTTTATACTATGTACATGGAGGTAATGAGAAATTAAGATAAAGCTATTGTGAAATGCATATATATGTATAAACATTGTGGTCTTGAATTGATTGTAGTGTGTAGATTTCCATACATTTTTTAAACTTTGCTTTGTGTACATATGATCAGTGGATTATTTTGCATTTATGTTAGAAAATGTATGGCACATTAAAATATTTTAATGTTTTCCTTAGTATATGTATATTTTAGTGCTTCAGTTCTGTTTTTTTTTAATTTTGTTGTATATTAATAATTGATAAATGTAATTGATTAGTTGGTACATTTTTTAATTGATTAAACATTGTTTTTTATGATGTTTATGGCAGTGGTCTTCCATCTGGCGACCAGAACACAGGTTATTATATAAATAAATAAATACACATA
>VZTR01022062.1:91263-108138 GCA_013400775.1 Chaetops frenatus | reverse complement strand
CGCCTCCATCTTCCAGGGCAGCAGGACCTCGCCGCACGGCCGCGACAGCGAACGCCGCGGCAGCGGCTCCGATAGCGCCTACCAGACCCAGAGAACCCTGGACGACTGTAAGATGGTGGGTACCGCGGGCGGGCTTGCCGTAGTTTTTACCTTTCCCGAGCTCTTCCGGCGCGGGCAGCGGTGCCGCTCCTCCCGCTACCTTGACTATTCCCATCACGTGCAGTTGCACTGTTTTTAAACCCGCAGTCCTCGCCGGGGTGCTGCCCTGCACCCCTACTCGGCGCGGTTCCAAAGCGGGAGCCGGGAGGGAAGGCGAGAGCTGCGGGGAGCCGGCTGCGGGACAGGCAGCGGAGCCGGGCGCCTGGACAGTCCTGCGGGAGCAGGAGTCCTCGCCCCACTACACACACCGAAAAAGCAGCTGGAGTTGCTTTTTGGTAGATCCGTCCAAATCCGTCCCCAAGCTTGGGCTCACTGAAGTCTAAATGCGTAAATAGTTGCCTCCAATGAATCACTGCACTGTCTACTTGCTTTCTTGTGCAGCAACCACATGCTTGCCCCAAAATCCTTTTAAATCAGGACACAGAATTAGAGGCCCTGAGAATTCTGTCCCTGAGATACATGGTACCTGTTACCAGTCTTCCCAGAGTAGCTGGTTGTAATTGTAAAACCTGAGGCGGAACACCTGCATCTGTGTTGTTTATGGACTGTCACATTCTCGAGTGAAATTTTTCCCCAGTCATGTTCCAAATGCTTGCATCCTGACACTTTCCGCCAGATCAGCACCATATGCCCCCTTTCAGGCTCCTTGAGCTACAGGCAGCCTGACACTGGGCCCCAAAATTACCCCTCTAGCTAGTGACAGATGTAGAAAAAAAATTAAGTCACTGCTGCTTTTCTACACAAATCTGTAGCTTGCTGAAGCTCTGTCCAGTGGCATTGAAAATGGAGTTGATACTTCTATTCTGCTGGATTCTGGCAAATTTTTTTCCTCTGGTGCTGAAAAATGTGCTGGCAGATTATCCACTCTGATACTTCAAAATTGGGAGCAATTCCCAGTGCATGGAGGAACAAAAGCTACCACAGTTGCTCTATAAATATACCCAACAAGTGGATCTAACTGGGTTCTGCCTTTTTTCTCATTCTCACCAGCATGATGCAGTTAGTTACAGAGAAGTTTTTAGAATTAACTGATTAGAAATAAACTATGTTTTATAGCTGGGTTATCAAGTTGTGGTGGGATTCAGGAGGTAAAATCAGTGTGGTTTTTTTTCTTGTTCTCTGTCTCGATTCAGCAACATATGTGTGGTTTTGTTTCCCTGGGCAGTTCTAAGGTGGCTGGATGAGTCTGTTTGAACAAGGGATGTCAGGTGAGAACTGGCAAAATGCGTCTGGTGTGACCAGTTACCACTTGCAGGATGCGACGCTCTTCTCTTCTTCCTAATGCAGAATAATCACACTATGACACAACCTAGTACAATTTTTTCCCTCTCCATTGCCTTCATGTATTCTCTTAAGCTACAGAATGATAAGAGTTGAAGACTTGTTTAGCAAATATTGTGCTTAGGGCTTTATTTGGTGTGTGCTTTTGGTTTTGTTTGGGATCCGGGTGTGGGAGTGTGCAGATGTACTGAAATGCACTTGGGTTTACTTGCTGTTCCTGAAGCAGAGGATCCTATTTGCTATTCTTAAAATGAAATTTAAGAAAGCATGGCCAAAACTATTTTTGATACCAGTTCTCAGCTATACATTTAATTGCAGTGGGATGCATGAAGAGCATGAATGTAATACTGCAGAAGTGACGCGTTTATTTCCTGAGCATGAGAATTTGAGGGCTTGACTTTAGAATTTGGTAGCTCTGATAGACTCCAGGTTCTTAGCGTGTTTTTGTGTTGGGGTGTGTTGAACTTCTGGTGGTAATGATGACTGCAGAATTATGAGCAATTACTCTTGTCTGTTTTTATGTAGTTTGGAAATTGAGGTCAAAACACAGATAAATAAATACTCTGTTCTATTACTCCAATCCTTCCGCCCCCGCCACCATGTGGAGCAAATGGTCTTATGTGCATTCTTTCAGAAGACAGCAAATGCTTCATTTCCTTAAAATATAATTCCATGTACGTGATCAGTGGAACTAAACAATAATGATCTTTCCATCGCTCTGAAATTACCCATTTATCCAATAACATCCGTATGCATCTGCTGGATATTGAATTTCTGTAAAGGTTGTAGTGTTTATTTACTCATTTGTTTCTTTTTCCGACATGCACTTTAGAAAAGGTGCTTTCTGGAATTTTAACAGGGAGGTGCCTATCTGGTACATCTTCTCAGCCAGGAACAGCAGATGCGTTTTAAGTCTGAAATCTGGGTTGAAAGAAAGTGACAGAACAGAAATCATTACAAAATAAATTAGCAAAATTGTCAATTTAAAAGCAAGTGCTACATTCCAGTCCCTAAATGTGCTGTTAATGAGGAAGCAGGAGGAGCAAAGGCAATAATTTCTCGAGATATTTTCGCCTTTCATGATAGCAAAAAATAACCTCGTGCTACTAGTAAAACAGATGTTTTTTTGTCTGCTTAATATTTAATAGTAATAACTTTCAAACACTTTCAGATATTAAATGCAGAAACACTGCTTTCCTACAGATGAACATTTATAGCTCACAGAAGAAGCAGCTGCCATGGAGGCTCTATTCGTTTACTGAATTGTGTGCTCTTGATCCTGTGTGCTATGAACTTGCAAGCAGCAAGAACAAGCCCTAGGCTGGGCATGCTTTTAAAAATTGAGATTGTTTCTATCAATGTAGTTAAAAATTCTCATGTATGTAAATTGTTTTTGTTTTTCAGCTTGTCCAGGATTTCAATACCCAGGTGGCTCTATACCGAGAGCTGGTCATTTCTATTGGGGATGTCTCGGTCACCTGTCCTTCTCTGCATGCAGAATTGCACAAAACTCGAACCCGGGGATGTGAGATGGCCTATCAGGCTCATCAAAAACTAGCTGCAATTTCTGGGTAGGAGGCAACTTATGTTTAATTAAAGCCATGTTTGTGTGCAAATTTTTGTTAAATACTACATAATGGAAACTTTCAGGAAAAGCATTAACTTGTATTTCTGTTTTAGTCGTGAAAGTGCATGACCACAAATTTTGCAGAATGTCCATATCCTTATCATAGTACAATTTTGGATCAAATCCTTGTCACCTTTCCAAGAATGTGTCCTTCTGATTTCACTGGGTGCTTTTATGTAAGACAAACAGGATTTTACTGCATATCACTACAGATCAAGGGGGAAGCCATGCCCTTCAAGGGTGAAATAGCAATAGCTTTCTGCCAACTCTTTCACTGAGTATACCTAATTGAATAGTTAAGAGACAACTAGCTCAGTTCAAATAGAGACTCAACAAAATTAGACCAAAATTAGGGGGAAATTGAGTGAGGAAGTACAAATACTGGTCTGAGAACTTGTGTTTACATTCTACATGTTTTTAAACTCTTGTTTGTGTTGAAATAAGAATGAAAGCTTTGCCAGCATATAATGTTTTAATTTATTCTTTGGTATTACATTATGTACATTCCTTTCCATGGTGACAGAATGTATCATCACATACTTGAGACTATGCCTCAGTGCAAGATCAACCAGCATAAATAGCTGTTTCCTAAAAAAATGTGAATTCGTGCTGCTAATTCCATGTGGGTTCTTCACAGTATGGTGACTGGGGCATTTGTATTTATACATGTACCCCCTGAATCATGTCTTTCTGATTACACTTTGTCAGAACTTTCTTCATCTGTCTTATCTACCATAAACCATTGTGCACCACTAAAAAAAAAAAAAAACAACCTTCTTTTTTTGTAGCTCTGCCAATCCCCATTGAATTTCTTTCATCATTTTAAAATATATAAGAAATTTGTCATGGGCTTGGTATATAAGGGGAGCCCACACTAACAAACCAAACAGAAGAAGGTACCGGTTGAATGTTTTAGTAGAATAGTCACCATTTTCAAGTAAGACTTTTTGCAAAGTCACTGATGTTGGGTTTGTGACCTCTGATTTTTTCCTCAAACAAAGTACATGCTTTTAAAATACTAAAGTCGGTGGGAACTTTAAAAAAACCCAGCAATTAATGGACATAGTTCTTTTTAACCAGTACATAGAAAATGTGAAAACAAACAGTAGAGAAATCTATCTTGTGTGCTTTTAGACTCAAAAGAAAAGCTAATATAAACCGAAAAAATACATCTGAATAGCTGAACCTATTTTGTAACTTTTAAATATTTTTCCCCCATAAAGAAAAAAATTGATACATGCTCATTTAGAAAGTACACAGGTTTTTTTAAACAATCATTTCATAACTGGAAGTCTGTCATATACACAAAGATGTCCTGAAGGTTGTGCAGTTGCTGCGAGATTGACATTTGGCTAATCTAAAACTGTTCTAAATAACTGTGATAATACTGTGATATCCATAACAACTGGTAGGTGTCAGAAACTCTCTGGAAATTACTTGTTTGGTTTGACAGACATTTTACAAGATGTGCTTTGCATCCCCACCCTCCTGGAGCTGAGGAAAGCCATGTGAGACAAATTAACTTTCTTGGTGTGTTTGTGAGGAAAGGTGGGAGATAAACATACAGCAAGAAAAGAAATAGAAGGAGAGCAGTAATAAATAGTCTCAGAGATTTAGTCTTTACTTCAGCAAAAAAACTGATGTAGTGCATATGATATAGGATCTGGAATAGGAATCTAATTGGATAGGAAGAAAAAGTATCAGGAAGAAAAATGCTTAGGGACAGGAATGCATTAAATCATCTTCAGTGTTAAATAGTCAGGAGGGGGGTAGTGTGTTGCTCAGAAACCGCTGTTAGTCAGCAGATGGGATGAAGGCTTATTTAGTTCACTGCTTTAGTTCAAAATGCACAGCGCTGTACTGGGTAACACAGTAAGTTATGTCTTCCAAAACTTACTAAAAAAATATGTTGCTTTCCCTCCTAGAAAGAATAGTAAGTAGCTGTTTATGTTACCAGACTATAACATTTCACGAGGGAACAGCATTCTATTAATTATGGCCATCAGTAATATTCAGTTAGTCTCTAAGTGATCTACCTGAGGCGTTGCAGAGCATTCTTCCTTTTGAGAAGCTGGTGTCACTGTCTAAGAGAATGCTAAGTTTGTTTATCTTTTCTGCGCTGTGTTTTCCTTGGAAAATTAGCAGACACCTTATTGTTATGCTGTTTCTCTTTGAATATACTGGGATTTCGCAAATCACGGAATTGTTGGGGTTGGAAGGACCTCTGAAAACCATCTGGAGATCACCTAGTCCAACTCCTGTTGGCACTAGTGCATTTGAGGCCCTTAAATACACGCCTGAACTTGGACAATTAGAAGAGGCACTTATTTCCTTTCCTAATTCACATGTCCTACAAGACTGAGCAAGGTAACAAAGAGGAAAGATGCAAAGACTTGGAAGGAAAGAAACAAAAACAAATCCTCTAGTGTTGGGGAAGGGAGCTCTGGGAAGAAATCTGGAAATTGTGGGAGGGGAGGGAAATTCTGAGATGGAGATAATGCATTAGGAATTGAGCAGGATAGAAGTCATGAGGACAAAAAAAATATATTGATCATAGACGTATCAGTTCTGGAATATTAGGCAGACATCACAATAGGACAGTGGTGTAATGTGAACAAGAAGAGAAAGCTGCAAGTGTGCCTGTAGAAAAAAGATGCACTGATATGCCAACAAAAGCAGATTCAACTATAGAAGCAAAGGAAGTGACAGTCACACTTATGTTTTAAAAACTGAGAGAAAGACAAAGGAGATGATGAAAAAAAGATGCAGTAGCAAGGAAACGTAAAACATTATAAAGTCCACACTGGATTAGACAATATCACCCCATCTTGCTTAAACCTGACGGCTGCTGGTAGCAGATTTTTCATAAAAAAATAAGCAGAGATACAAAAAACAGGTTGTACATAGAAAAATGCCTTCCCTTATATACTTGCTACTATCCAGCACTCAGTATGCAAAGGCTGCATCTGAACAATCTGTATCTGACAAATCTTTTATCTCTAAATATTAAGATCTTTTACTCAAAAAATGCTGAGATTGAATAAGGACATCTTTACACTGTGATGAATTTGAAAAGCTATTTACTAAAAAAATATTACTGAAAAAGGAAACTTGAAATTGTCTCCAACTTAATAAGGCCTCATAGATATTACATCCGCTTCTTTACTTGCTCTGATATCTTTTTCTTACAGAAATAGTGAGATTTTAGCAAAGGGGAATAAAGATTAGAAATAAAAATAACCTTGATTGAAATATATTAATTCTATTTAATGTTCTATTAGGAATGCAAATCAAATCAAAGTAAACCCTTCATTCAATGTTGGTTTTCTCAGGACTTGAGGTCCATTCCTGCTCTCATACTAAAAGTTGTTAGTGATTTTTAATGAACTGTCTTCTGAAGAAGGTGAGTAAGGTTTGGTCTTTTCATCACATTTTCTGCTGTATAATGTAGCAGAAATTAAATATCTCAAAGTATTTACATTATGCATCCTTGTAGTATTAGTTGTCGTGGCCAAAACTGGAGAAAGTACAGCAACAAGAAAATGAGTCAGCATGATTTTTTCCAAAGGAAAAGAAAGGAAAAATATTTGTAACAGTAAGAAGATGCGGGAAAAAAATGCAGATCTCTGTTATGGAAGGGAGTCTGCTTTTTTGGAATGATCGAGTGGTGCTCTGTTAGAATTCATTAAATAGGGAGCTGATTTTATGCATGGAGTCCACTAAGTCTGGGATGTCTACAGAAAGATAACTTAGAACTGTATTTTAAGGTACAGGTCTGCACAACTGTGCACACGCTTTTATAAATGTCCTTACATATTCTCAAGCACTTGATATGCTTACATAATGTGTGCACTTGGCACGCTGAGACCAGAACTGGCAGTATCTCTGTGACTGTCTGATATATATGTTGGCAGTGGCTTTTTTTGCATGAAACAAAACTGTGTGAGGAGCTCAGGGGCGCATGGCAATGTACATCTGTGAGCATAGCTCTGAAGGTGATTTTTCGCTGTTTTTCTGACTGGTGTTGCAAAGTCCAAAATCTAAGGAGGAGTAAACCTCTACACGGGTACACACTGGGGCAGCAGCTTTGCAGAAGAGGATCTTGGGTGTTGTGGTGAACATTAAGTTGAACATGAGCCAGTGCTGTGCCCTTGTGCAAAGAGGGCCAGCAGCCTCTATGCTGCCTTAGGAAATGTTGCCAGCAGGTCGACAGAGCTCATCCTTCCTTTCTACCTGGAATTCTGGGTCCAGCAGTGGCTCCCTAGTAGAGAAGAGGAAGGGACATCCTAGTCAACTACCTTAAAGATGGTTTGGCAGCATCCCACATACAAGGCAAGGCTGCTAGACTTGGGATTGTTTAGCTTGGAGAAGGCTAGGAGGGGGATGTTATCAATATGTATAAAAAATACCTGATGGAATAGTGTAAAGAAGACACAGACTATTCTCAGTGATAGGACAGAAGGTGAAAATTTAAATACAAAACAAAAAAGCAGATTCAAAAAAGTTTTTAAACTCCTTTTTTTACTGTGAGGCAGGTAGACTATTAGAACAGGTGCGCTGAGAGGTTCTGGAGTCTCCATCCTTGGAGATACTCAGAATTCAACTGGCCATGGCCCTCAGTAACCCTCTGTAGCTGACACTGCTTTGAGCAGGTGGCTTGGACCAAATTAGTTATAGGTGTCCCTTCCAGCCTGTGACAAAGTCATTATAAATCTCCTTGGGAAAATTAAAAGACAGATTTTCCTTAATTGACATGCGTGTGCATCTGTTACTTTTATAAAATATTTGTTAAAGTTCCCCTAGGTTCAGAAAAAGTTGAGAAAATCAGCTAAAAATCACATCCTGATTGCATTCCTCTGCACAAAAAGATTATCATAACGTTGCTTTTAAGTTTTTATTTTTATGTGATTTCTACTTTTGTTGTCCTTTGCAGTCTACAGTAGAAAATCTCGTGTTTTCAATAAGCACCAAATAGTAATTTCTCAGAGCTAATTAACATTTGATCATTTCCTAAGGTTGTTTTAAAACATTCTACTGACACCCAATTGCAGCCAGTTTTTTATTGAACTGTCTGAATTTTCACTGAATTACAACCCTACAGAATTATTATCTGCTTTCTGAAGCACTCAAACAAAAAAGACTGCCTCGAAATATTTTACAAATTAGGTGAAAAGAAGACTCCAGACCTACAAGTTAATGAAAGCTGTGTTAAGGTAGGCATAACAGAAATCATTTTAACTGTTTAACTGCAGATGTTAAATAAAGCTTTGCTGGCAGTCAGTATTAGCTGAGCAGAAACAAAGCACAGCAACACTTAGCTCAACAGGGAAGAATTTTATAATCGTGATTCAAAACCGACTTTATGCCAGCAGATAGAGCAACAAACCAGAGGTCTGCCCCAGCTAGATACCAACTGAGCAGCATTTTTGGAGATCTCTGTCCTTTTTGGACATCTTTGCAGTCACTGCTGTGGTACTCCTTTCAGTGTACGTATCAGAGGTGGGGAGAGTGATAATGTCAATCATGGGATTCTGAATCACAGGCGCTGCTGGCTGTATCCAACCTGTTAGCGTTGTTTCAACTGCCAGGTGAAAGTTAAAAAATAAGGTAAGTACTTCACAGAGATTGCAGCATGACAACCAGAATGTGGCCTCTTAAAAGTATAGTTAAATATCAAAAACAATGTTACGATACATAAGAAAACAAGGAAAGCAGTCAGTATTCACTGCAAGAATCAATACATAATACCAGTAGCATATAGCCCTCTTGAGTCCATAGAAGGTTTTGTGATTTCTTGATAAAATGTTGCAGATGTTTTAAACAGTAACAGCTTAAAGCTCGGACCTTAAAAATCCTGTCAAGTGAAAAATACTGGGATCCTCCACTTCAGAAAACTCTTGGAGATATAAAACCTCATTTTACACTCACAGGCTATACTAAAAGCATCTCAGTAAGTTGTTTCAATGTGAGGTGCTAGAACCCACAATTTTTAGAATCATTTAATAGTATTTTACTTAGGAAATTGTCCTGATGATTTAACTGTGACTGTCAAAAATGAGTAAAGTCAGGGAGATCTTTCTCCCTCCAAAGAGGAGCTTTTCAGGATCTGAAAAGCAAGTTCATTACTGAGTATTCTTATCATATAAAGTCTCATTTCCCCTCAACTTTGACATTCAGCTTTTGTAAACTTTTGCTGGAATTTTCTTACATGCTTAAAATTTTCTTGTAATTTTGAGCTTACCAGATTCTAGAAGCAGATTCTGACAGTGTTTATTACACTTTATTTGACTGGCATATATTCACTGATTTCTACATCCTGAAGTGATTGCAAGCTTAGTACTGTGTATCAGAGGCTACATCTTTTCCAGTGGCTCAAATCCCATTTTGATTAATGGGAGTTGGTCTATGTGAGAATGTTCTGATAAACAAGCTCAGATGTGGATAGTTTAACATACCACTTTAAGGACCAAGTAGTGCATGATAGTGCAGTAAGTATACCACAGCTTACTCCTTTCACAAGAGCGTAAGATGCACATGTATTGTTCTGAATAGATTCCTTGTAAAAATATTTCTCTGATTATAAATCCGCATGCATCTAAAATAATGGAAAGGGAGAGCAAAAAGATAAGACTATTTTCTGTGGAACTGAGTTAAGGTGGGTTTGTATATTAAAAATAAAATCTGTTTACTCAATTTTAGTTGCAAGTTGAAAATTAAACCCTTTAAGTCAGGTACCTCAAGTTCAGAAAGCAAATAATGGAAGAAAAACAAGGTTATTTACTAAGACTAGAATTCTCAAAATAGCTGACCTCTATAGACTGACTTTTTCTTTGTACCTTTGTCTTTGGAAGTGCCTTAATAGGTGTTTGGGACTTGAAGATACAAGGTATTAATATCTCCCTTTATAGATCTGTCTTTCATAACTGGAGGCCAGATTTAGTAAAGGGCAAACAGACCTAAAAGTGAATTTATTACTCTATTATTTTTTTATGTTCAGAACAGCAATTCTGAAAGTTCTGGAAGTTCTACATCTGCAGTAACACAGCATAAGTTAGTTTTGACAAAGTGAAAGAGCTTATAGTGACTTGCTGAATGATAAACCTCACCACCAGTCAGGACAGCATTCTTGCTTGTCCAAGCTCTGAGAAGATCATTCCCAGAGACAGAGCATCCTCAGAGCCTGACAGACACTGACAACTTTGGACTCCTCACAAAACGCAGTGGCACCTGCCACTTTCTTTCAGCCAAAGCTGAAGGTGAATCAACTTAATTTCTAGACCACTTGCACCTGTGTCCGAGGAAAGTGACAAAAGGGGAGAGTGAGTGCTAAAAGTAGAACAAACATCACCTTTGTCAGTCAGTTATTTGCTCCTGACACTCAATTAGCACATTCACAGCCCCTTCCAGTGCAGTGCTGCCAGTGCAGTGCTGAGATACTCGAGGACTGGTGGGTAAGCCAGGCAGGTGAGCCTGCCACTTGCATGGAGGGTCCTCCCAACAGCAGGGAAGCCATGTCCCAGCCCAGCAGCCAGGGATGCTGCCCATGATTGAGGATCACCACAAATAGTAGTATTCTCCCTGGGAGACATAAAGCAGCATAGCTTTTCCTCTGTGACATGACCTGAAGCTGTGAGGTAGTTGTGGAGAATTAGAGAGCACATTGCCATCATCTGGCCCGGTGGAAAAAGTATTTTGCATGAGGAAGCAAAACTCTGTCGAGGTCTGCTTTCTACTTGGGCTTCAAGCAGTGCCATTGCAGGTAAACATTGAAAATTGTTAGGAAACTTCTTTCATGGTGTTCGAATCATTGCTCCCATAATATTTTTCTATGTTTTAAGCAGATGAAACACATAAAGACACAGGGTAGGAGAGATTTAGAACTCAGGTAAAGGCTAACTATTCACCAGCATTTTATATCTTCAACCTGGCAAACTGTGAATTCACCTGCATAGTACCTTGGTCTTGGGTTAGAGTAGCCCAAAGGTTTAGGGCAGTTTGTCTTCCATTGTAACCTGCCCTCTGCATTCATCACTCCCATTGCGTGTTCCTGAAATCTGGAAGATGATACCAAAAAATAAGATATTAGTGTAATTCAAGACCTTCAATGCAATGTTCTCTGCTGTGCATGAGCAGCATTCCACTGCAGTTAGATTTTAGAAGGGTTGTTTCTCAAAGTCTAACTCATTTGTAATGGAGTATTCCATCCATATTTATCTGTAGCAGTGATTGAAATAACCAACCTGTTTCACATTCCTATTCTGAGGTATACAGATCTTTACATGAGAAATTTAGGTGAAGGAAGACAACATACATTACCAAAGAGATTTGGGAACTGAATTACATAGGTAGGCCTCTAGAAATGCTGCAGAATCAGAGCTGACCTTTTGCAGAAAATGTGTTGTTTCTGCCAGCAGTCTGTAACTTCATGCCCTTCTCTTGCTCCATTTTGTCCTTCTTTCAGAACATCTGCTCTCATTGTTGGACATTAAAAGCTTTTCACACCTTTATTTTGCAAGTCATTTTTTCAAGGAGTAATCAGCCAGAAGATCCAGCAATTAGGTACATCTCTAGAAAACAGAAACTGTGGGGATTTTGAAAAGCCCACAGAACTTAAGTGTGAACTCTGTTTTGACAGTTGCTGTTACCTTTGCTTCACTCCAGATTTTCTCATGCCCTTTTCTCCTTTGTCATTCCTTATTTTCAGTGTTTTTGTTTCTTGCTTTTTTTTCCTCATAGCCTGCCTCCAAACAGTAATTAAATTAGCGTCTCATTTGCTACTGTCATATTAACTATTTGGGAACTATTTGGAATGTAGAGTCTTGAATGTACATATAACAAGCCCACTGGAATCCACTGACCTTTAGATCTGTGGCATTACTGCAGTAAACATGACTAACAAAAATAATTTTTTCAAGCTCCTAATGTTTTGGGAAAAGTCTGGGAAATCTCATTTAACCTTTGGTGTTTCAGATGAATCACGTATTAAATAGGTGTACCAGTACTTACTATCTCTGAAAACTACCTACTAATTTTACATAATATTTGAGTCTTTCATGGAAAGGGATTGTTTTCAAATACTCTGTTTTATTATTGCTATAGTGCTTTCTAAATAACACATGTGACTGCTACATTTTTATCATACTGTTTTCATAATTTATTTCTTTTGAAATTGATTTTTAAATGTCAATTTGCTGTAATTCTAAGCCCTACCATGTAACAGCACATAGCAACTCCTGTTGCTAAGTCTTGTCATGTCATGTCAAAAGTGGAATCAGTTAATAAGCTCTTCTTGAGCAAAAACCTTAGTGTTACTAACTTATGTCAGTAAATAGTTCTTCGCAAGGGTATCTAGAGATAAATTTTAGAAGTTATTTAAAGATAGAATTGCAGCTGATTATGAGCCCTTCATGCTAATTTCTATGCCCACAAAAATTAGAGGTACCAGAGAAGCCTACATGGTTCACAATTAGACCAATGTAAAATAACTTTTTCATTGCAATATTTGTGAAAAAAATAATATAGACTTCATACTTATCTTCACAGATGTAAATAAAAGTCTCACTTGTGCTACCCTTTAACCAAGATGGCCAAGAGGAATATCTTTGTGTTGCCATTAGGCCCACTGCTTTGAGACCTGTTCCAATAGCATATTTCAGTATTTCTCTTCTGTAGTTTCTAATGAAACACAGGTAAAGCTAAGAATTCAGTGACAAGCGCTTCTTTCCTGATCAGTTTCCTAAATTCTGTTTGATTAAGAAATCCCACATGGCTGCAATTTTTTGTGATAGACACTTTGCCTATCTTCGTTCTGTTCAGCTTGGCTTATTACTTCTGATTCTCACTGAATCTTATAAAGCCAGACTATGTTAACAGCATGTTCATGTATCTTAAGAGAAGCGGAAACATGAGGTAATGAAGTTACACATGAGAAGGCCTTCAGCATGAGCTCTTAGAATTCCACATGTACCGGGATTTTGCTTCTGATTTCTTGGCTTTTCTTTTGCAAATTTTGGACTGAAAATTGCCAGTTAATGGAAATGTTTTTACTAATGCTCAGTATGCCTCAACATTCTGGAACACTGCTCTCTAGTTAAAAGGGAACTATTTCGATTCTGTGCCCCTCACTGAAATCAGCCAACAGCCTTGCCAAGTTAATGAGCAGGGCCATGCAATTAAGAGCATGGTGGTCCTTCTCAAGGACATGACCTAGTTTGGTCATGTTCTTTCAAGTGCTGCACTTCCTTTGTAGTCAACTAAGAAAAGACTTCAGACTTGTGTGAGCTGCATGGTACATGGAGGTTTGTTCTAGTAAGAGGTCGAGTACCAAATGGTAGCTACCCTTAACAGCAATGATGTACCTTGCAAGATCAGTCTCCAGCCATGGGAGACACCAGTTCTGCCAGGCTTACACTGAAAAAATTCCAACAAGGTGTGCAAAATCTGTTGTAATTTTTCTAATTGCTTTATTGTTCTGCTTCTGAACAATTAGTTAAATATTTGAAACCATTATCTGAGCATTGCTCTTCTTGACACAGCATTAAATGAAGCATTACTTAATCCAGAATCCTTCCAGTTACCAGTTAAATGGGGTTTAAATTCATGCTTTAAAATTTAACATACACTGTGGTGTTGGCTGTTATTGAATAGAATTTTCTCCTTGATGGAAATATTTATAGATCTACATTTACATTTTCCACATAATTTTTAACTACCAGAGAAGTAATATACTGAATTATTTGTATATTAACATAGAAGGTCTTTTTTCCTCTTATGTTCCACTTTTTATCTTATTCTTATCTTTCATAAGAATACATTTGTTATGAATATTTCCTGCTGCTGAAAGAATTCAAATACTGGCATATTAAATTCTGTGCTCAAAGTTGTTGAAGAAACTGCTTTCCCATTTCAGAAGAAAACAAGTTTGCATTTATTGTGTGAGCAAAGAGAAGCTGACACTTCATATCTCTGTCTATCACGGCAAGACAGATCATTGCAAATGTACTGTTGGTAACCTTGGCAGCACAGCAAATGGTTGAGCGGCAAAATATTTAGAAGTGCCATGTTTATACAGCAGCCTCCAATTACTTCCAACAGTTCTGGAGTTGTTATTGTGGTGAAACAGCACTATCCACCCATATGCATTTACAAGCCCTTCCAAAAAAAAACCTCATCACCAACAAAGTGGTGTTTGGTGCTTGGGAATAGTGTGACAACTGCAACCACAGCACGTAAGGCTGAGCAGGGTGAGGCTGTGTGCTGAGGAAGCAGTCTCTTCATGCCAGGGGAAGAGCCCTANCACAAGTTCTTTTTCACTTGGAATGCTTTTATATGGAGGTATTTGAACATTCTTTTTTTTAAAAATAGATGAAAAATACCCTGAAGTATAAGCATGACATATTCAAGGCACTCCTAGGAGCATTTGTTATATACAAAATCCCAAACATTACCTTATTCTGAGCAACCTAGTAATATCCTACTGGATAGGCAGTTTTCCTTCCAGTTTGGAATTGTAACAGTCACAGTGTATGACTAATAGACCAAAAAAAANTGTGTGCTGAGGAAGCAGTCTCTTCATGCCAGGGGAAGAGCCCCAGTGCACCAAAGTTGTGGACATTCCAAAGTCTGGGCATATAATTTAGCTGCAGATCTACCCAAAGTAGTGTGTGTACAGCATTTTGCAATTTGCATCATTCAAGGCTGAGAAACGAGTAGTATCTCTGTGCAGCTGCTAATACACAATACTGAATGCCTAAGGAAGACTTCATAGAGAAATCCTTGTTTCCCAAGCAGAAAAAAGGGCTTTTCAAAGAGGGGAAAAAACAAAAGTAACACTAGTTCACAAAGTCAAGTGGAGACCAACGGAGGATTAAAAAATCTGAAGTGAAAAAATTGCAGTTCTCTTTGCTAGAATACTGCTTCNAAAAAAAAAAAATTATGAAAATGTATAGATCTTTACAGTAATTGTTAATGCAATATAGCTATCATCCAAATCACAGTAAAACTTACATAATATCTTCCCTTCAGATTAAATAGTTAAATATGTGGTTTGTAATATTTTTGATGAAAAGCAAATACATCATTCCTTGACTCTTCTTATTCTAACAAATTTTCACAACTGCTCTGGTTTTCTCATTTTGAAATATGGAAACCCAGAAATCTGAGTTACAAACAGCTAACAGGTATCCAGATCACTCTAATGCTTTATAGAATGCCTATTGGAAAAAAAATATATTGAAATTTGTATTCAAAGAAGGTACTAAAGACAGAAATAAAATGGAAAAAGGAAGTGTCACCAGTCTGAGGAATCATCNCAGATGGTTTTAAAAATTTCTTTCTCCATATATGAATTTAAATTCAGGAAGCTAATCTATTTCCTTTTTCCTCCTATTTCCTTGNTTTAGTGTCATGTGAATGGTCAACAGCAGATGGCATCGCTTGCCTGCAGCAGAGTTCCTTCTAAATCCAGTATGTTTGTAATTCATTGTGACCTAGGTCCTATGGCAGCAAGTACCTGAAGCATTTAACTCTCCTTCAGGCTCTCTGGAAAGCTTGACCCTATTTGTCCACACAGATCAGAACCAATTTTATAAATGACCCCACATCAGATACTAGTTTTCATAAAATTTCTGTACAACTACTTATCAAAGGAACTGGACAGGAGTGTAAGTATGCATGTATTTATGTTTTGCAGGCTTTTGAAAGGTAGAGTTTATAAATCATTCATTAACGAATAATGAGGGGCATTTTAAAGAACACAGATGCTTAACTAAAATTGAGGGGCAAATCCATGGGCAGCATGACTTTCTGCAGTGAATTTAAGAGAGGCTATGCTTGAGCCTGTTGGATGGCACAAACTTATCTTACGCTTTCTCTACATTTTTATCAAATTCGTTTGAGAACTTTTTGATGCTGACAAGGCAGTGTTCTGAATAGGAATTTTTTTGATAAGCTCAAGAGTTATTGCATATACAGCTAACGTCACTGTCTCCTTGGTTAGCACAGACCTTTTCTGGAAGGTCTGTGTCATGGTTTGGATTTATCTGTTCTTTGGTATCATAATTTGAGGTTTGAGCTTTTTAGTTCAGCTGAGGCTAAAGCTAACAAGGCTGACTTGAGAGCTCACCCAAAGTTTTCTTTCATATAACTGGACACCACCTTCTCAACAAGGTGTCTGATAACCTGCAGAGAAAAAGCCCCTGTTCAGCTCATGTTTGGCTAGTGCAGAAGTCCCCTGGATATCTCCAAAGTAGATGCAAGGGACAGACAGCTGAAGGAAGGAACAGTGGGCTTAGAGTTGGTTTCTGCAAAGGTGTGGTGGCTAAGCCCTGAATTTCCTATTTTTTTTTAATCTTATGAGAATTCAAAAGCGTAATTGAAGACACATGTAATTTAATTTTGAATTCTNTAATTTCATTTGGAATTCTGAGAACTTGAAAATATCTTGCTGGGGATTTTAAGCTCAGCTAAAGTGGTAGCTTATTTTGAGACAACAGCCAAACTCCCACCCAATTGCTTGCTCACTCCTCAGCAGGATGTGGGGAGAAGACAGGAAGAAGAGGAATGAGAAAGGTTGGGTGGAAATAAAGACTGAGACATTGACTGTAGAGCAAGCTTGACTTGGGAAAGATTACCCTAATTTATTGCCAATAAAAATAAAAATAATTACTAATTTAAGTAGTGGGCGGAGAAAAGAAACATCAAGCTAGCACCTCTTCTGCCTGGCTTCCATGCTCAACTTCATTCCAGACTCCTCTTCCTTCCCCCACCCTCCTGAGCTGTGCAGGAATGGGAATGGGAGGTTACAGTCC
>VZTR01022062.1:63001-74695 GCA_013400775.1 Chaetops frenatus | reverse complement strand
GATATGCCCCAGGATCAGGTAATCATAATTATTATGGAGATCCTGTTAATTAGCATGGTAAGACTCTCGAATGCAATATTAAGGTTATTATTATTCTCTGTGCTCTATGGGATCTACCACGTCACAGACAGGGTTGTCAAGCATTGGAATGAATGCCCAGGGAGGTGGTGGAGGTATTCAAGAAAGGACTGGACCTGGCACTTAGTGCCATGGTCTGATCAGTGTGGTGGTGATCGGTTATGGGTTGGACTCAGTCTTAGAGATCTTTTCCAACATAAATTATTCTGTGATTCTATGATCATGTAGGTGCTGCTAGGACACATAAATGATATAATCGCTTTCCTGTGCGTATGTGTACATGCTTGTGTTAAAATGTGGTGTTTCTCATCATAGATGATAGCAGCCTCCTGAACTTGACACCATATCCACTGGTAAGAAGACGGAAGCGAAGATTCTTTGGTTTGTGTTGTCTTGTCTCAAGTTAGAAGATTAAGCACAGAAACACCAAGGAAATCATGACTTTGATTAAACCACTATTATTTGACCACTGAAAATATGAAAGTGGCTAATATTGATTATAAAGTACATCTTCTACACTAGGCTATTCATTTCTGTCTTCTGCTCCATCCCCCTTTTCAAATAATAGTTTTAATAGTTTTAAATTATGGTGGTAAAAAAATGGCTGTGGAATAGATCTAGCATATTTAAAACTTTTTAAAGTATGTTTTGCATGCTTACTTTCAGTCATTCAAGGAAGACACATGAATTACGGTTCATAGCTAATTTTAGAGGGTTTTTTTAATTGTTTGAGCTGTAGCTAAAAGTTTGTGCATAGTACAGTACTCTTTACTAGTATCATATTAAAATCATACTCTAGCAGTCTTTAAGCATAGCAGAAGAACATTTGATCATTCTCTCAGTTTTTAAGCATAGGAAACTATTTAAGAGCAAAACTATTAAGTTCTAAGACATTCAAACAATATTGTAAGAGAATCTGTACAAAATCTCCAGTTGCTTTTTGTGCTCTCATTCATATTTAGTCTTCCACTGTATCTCAACTTCAAAGCTTTACAGAAAAATACCTTAATTTATGATACACGAACCATATATGAAAATCGTTAGGATTTGTAAATACAGAGAAATCATAAGATCTACAAACTGTACAATGCATAGAAGCAACATATTTCCTTTTAAGCCAATAGTGTATCTACAAGCTTTTGGGGAAAAAAATCATTTATTTAAAGAAGGTGTATTAAAATAAACAATGTAAAACACAATGCCAACCCATTCTGTTGCCAGTAGAATTCAAAGCATGGTGTCTGCATATCACTAAGTATGGATCTTATAAGGCATGCCAGAGTTATCTTGGACTGTAAGATATCAAACGTTTTACATTGTTAATAAAGTTTTTTATTTAAATTAAATGTCTTGTTTCTAGTTATATTGCCAGACTATGTATTTTTTTCTAATTTTTTTGTCAGAGGACTACACAAATTTGTGACAATATTTCCATTTCAGCAAGTATGTTTGCAAAGATGGATTAAAAATATGCATGACTAAATTCTTTAAATAGCACAAAGAAAGGTAACTTCAGTATGTTTGAAGATTTCAGGTGATGAACTATTCTTAGGCATACATACTCCTAAGCATCTGAAATGGGGAGATGCCTAAACACAAAAAATTGTGTGCTTGTGAGAGCAAACAACATTTTTAAGAAGAATGGAATCGAAGTCCACAGCACATGCTTTCTCAAAGTTAATTCTTTAAAGTTTTCCGCACATTTCTCATGAACTTTTTGCTCACTGATCGGAGCTGTTGTCCGTAACAGACAGCACTGACATGTTTTCATTACAAGTCTCAAAGCTATACACTCTGTGACACCATCCTCGCAGATGCACTGGGTTTTGCAAGTGTTAGAACTTCAGAAAAACAGCTCCTGATGTCTAATGGCTGTTAAAAATACTGTCTGGAAAGTTGATCAGTAGTTACAATTAACCAGTTAATTTTTTTTCAGCATAAGTGCAAAAGACATCAATGCCAAAAACAAGTTTATGAATTCAAGGCTGAATGTACAGTGATGCCATGAGAAAGAAAGATGGAAAGAAAGTTTCACACAAGATTTCTTTTAAAGTCCTGTTTTATTGGTACATACAGAGAATCAGATGGGCAGATAAACCAGTGGCCTTCTCTGATGCATTACCTACCCACATACCATCACAAGGAATTTCACATGCCAAGTTACAGGACAGCTCATGTCTCTGCTTTAACCACAGCCATTGCAATGGAATACACATTAGTAAGACAAACATATAAACAAACGTATCACAAGGAGTTCCCTAACTTCAGCACATTCTGTGATAGATTTGGATATGTTGTCCTCAAAGCCCCTTGAGATTGCTGTATATTGAACTGTACAGTAATATGCATCCTTGTACCTTTTGTTATTCTGGAAATTTTAGCAGTGTTTCTTCTTCCTCAACTAAAGACTACTAAAATTGCCATCTTTGCTCATTTTGAAGCCTTTCTCTAATTCTAAGCAGTCTAGCACTTTACTTGAAGCCTTTTGTATTATACTTTCTACTAATCCTAATTGGACACATGCTGTAATTCCCAAGCTTTATGGCCACTTAAGGAATATTGGTGCTCAAGGGTGAGTGGAAGTTATCTTAACAGACAAGGACATGAACCAAGTCCTGATAAGTATCTGAATTGAAGAGGTGTCAAGGGATAAATTGGTTTACTTAGGAATGCAGCAGATTATCTTTTACTAGTTCTAAAGGAAACAAGAATACTTTTTAAGCCCTGGAATGTGATGTCAGTAAAAGAAAGATAAAAGTTAATGACATTACATTTTAGTTTAATGGAATATGGCAGTGTAGGATCAAAGTTTAGAAGTTCCCTCAACTGAATTATATGCAAGTTATTTAGCGATTATTTAGAACCATTATTTACTTTCCAAGTACTTAAAAAATACCCCCTGCATCACATTAATAAATTCCCAAATGCATGGAAACAAGCAATTCAGGGAGAATACTGAGGAAAGCAGCACTTGCTTTCTAAATCCTCCTTCAAGTTTCAACATTTGAGTTGAAAGTATTATGAGTTAAAGGCATCATCATTCTTTTGCAGAGTAGGAAATAAGTAAAAATTCCTCTTCCCACCAAATATGTCAAGTCTCACCAAATCTTTTTTTTACTAAAACTTTGTGCAGCTCCAGCTTTTCAAAACCAGATACTTCATAGCCACCTTCCACTCTTCACAGGTATCTCATGTCATAAAAAGTACCAAAGAAATCAAATATCTATGTACACTGTAAACTCTGAATTTTTCACAGCAGAATCACAAGCTTACAGCAGTAGACAGCATGCTAACACATGCTGCAGATTGCATGTTAACATACTCAAAATGAGAAGTTACCATGCAAAATCTGCATGTTAACTTACATAATAGGTCCATGTATACCCAGTACAACTTAGAAAATTTGTGTCAGAGAACAGGAAAATACAATAACCAACTTCTGTCCCATCTGAGGAATAAACATACAGTGGTGCATTAAATGCCTATTTGTCTTACATCTGTGTAACAGTGAAATTCTTTATTACCTATATAAGAGATATCCTACCTATTGTCCACCTTTGTGGACAAGAGGCAAGAAGAGATGCTAGAGAAGCACCTATTTCTGCTCGTATTTAGTCATAAGTTGTTCCGGTTAATTAAGAGATTTTTGGCATTATTTTGGGAAGCTTGTGGTCCTGTTTAAATTCTAGGACCTTCAAGGCACTCGCTGACATGCAAGAAAACTTACCCTTTACCAGCAGAACCAACTTTTTCTGCTTCAAAAAGAAGTTTGTGTCCTGGTTTGAAGGACAGGTGTCTGCTACAGAAGGCAGGAGCTTCCCTTGGAATGGAAAATGTAAACTCTTTCTCTCTGAATTATCGTAATTTTGAAATTAAGGGATTCCCAGGCAAAGATATTGGAATAGGAATAACAGTTCTTCACTAGCATGAATGATAAAGCAAACAAACAACAGCTACTATGGCATTAGCAACAAAGAGAAGCAGGAACCCGCTCACAGCCTGCTGGCCTGCAGGCACTTTCCCCTTGGGTGCAGTTCCGGGCACAGCCGGCAGGGGGCGCTGGTGGCTCCCGGCGGGCAGGGCAGGTGCGGTGATTCCCCCGCGGCTGCAGGGGGCGCTGTGGCGCGAGCTCGGGGAGCGCCTGGCAATGGCGGCTCAGCCGGGACAGGGAGGGATGGAAGGGAGGCTTTGCTTCACAAACCCCTGGGGCAGTGGATCCCGGTGCCCCAGCANGAACTCTTCTTCCCAAAAGCAGCAAAGCCACGACTCCAAGCATTCTCCCCAGAAACCCAGAGAGAGAGCGCCAGCAGCTGCTCCAGCCCCACCCTTTACCAGCCCAATTCTCGAGATAACCCCCATCCACCCGAGAGAAAACTCCTAGATAATAGAAGAATAAACAGCTACCCTTCTCCCCAGGGCCCGGCCAGTTCTTTTGTTCTTCTTAAGTATCCAGTCGTTAATGTTTCTTAGCAATTTATGGGAAAAAACTCTATGGGTGAAAAGGAACAAAAGGAAAGAAAACCTAAACCTCAACAGCTAGGCTAAATGCAAATGGGCAGGACTATTTTCTAGGGATCATGGTATGGCAGAAGTTGTAACAATGACTTCTAACTGTTCTACATCATCTCAAATCCAAAAATATTTTCCCTGAGATTCTATTTTCTTGTAGCAGTTTTACAAAAATTGCCCCATCCATGTTTCAAGAGGTATGGCCTTACTACTTAATTGGTGGTTGTACCCTCTGTCATGATTTGATTACTAAGGTTCTTAGAAGTGCCCCTGCCCAAACTAAGGTGCAAACGAGACCATATGCCAGTGACAATAGTATGGGCTTTATTTGATGGTATTGGATAGTAAATAGGGGGGGCAGAGATAGAAACAGAAAATAGGTGAGGGGTGACAGAAAGAGAGTAACAGGGACAGAATAAGTAAAGTATCACCACTCTGTGGATCCTGACGATGCTCCATGGATCCAGCTGCTCTTCTTGGTGGTGAAGGTCCCCCAAAAAGCACAGAATCTGATGGGTTAATATAGGCTTGGGCCAGGTAGGAAATCCCAGGCACCTCCCTGGTGGGGGGAGTTTGCCACTGTCTCTTACAGCAGACTCTGGGTTTGTTGCATCCTGTGCAGTCCTGTGGTGCAAGGCCTCAGGAGAGACTCTGGGGGCACCTCAGGGGACCTTTGATGGATGAAGGCCCCCCCTCAGCTGCCTCTTAGGTGAATGTCCCATGGATGTGGCCTTCCCAGGGCTGGGGGTTCCATGGCCAGTTTGTGTAGGGGAGGATGGGTTCACTGCTCCTGAGCAGAGGTTACAACACACCGAAACTTCCTCCCCCCACCTCGGCTGGGGGGAAATCTGTGCAAAGCTGCTCCCAGGGAATGGTTCTGTGGGCTGCGACCTCCCCCAGCCCGAAGCAAGCCAGAGATGATGGCATGGCTGCTGGGTTTGGCTCACATTCTTTTCAGGTGATTGAACAATGGGTTTTCCCTTTGTCTAATCTCAGCAGTTTGACTTCCAAAGTCCCAGGCAGGTATCTTCAGGGAGGCTTCTTTAATTGTGGCTTCTTTACACAGTTTTTGTCATAAAGAGCAAAACTTTGTATCAATGTTTGAGGCATGAACTATTTCAGTCTCTGACACCCTCTAAGGTGGCACTTGCTTTTTTTTTTCAATTTAGGCGGTTCCCAGCCTATGCATAATCTGCTGTCCAGATCTAGCTTTATGTTGGCAGTCTTAGACATTTTCCTGAACTCACTTGGCTTTGAACTACCAGTCTCCGTCTCACTAGTACTTTGAGCCTTTACCTTATTTTGTGTCATCTGTAAAATTTCTTGGAGTGGTATTTCTCTCACTTCCATTCTTTTAAAATGTATTACGTACCAGTAGTAATGGGAATTCTGGTGTCCAAGAGACCACCTGTTTCTGTTTGTCCAGTTTGTTGCTGTCTAATGGAAGCGTATCTGTTTGAGCCATTATGTGTACTCAGCTCCCTCTTCCAGAAGTTATTTCTAGCTCTTCTGGGACTGGGGTTCTTTGATGAAAAGAAAGTCTCTGCCAATGTTCAGCCTAAATCTACTCCTGGACAATTAATAACATTTACAGTGTGTTTCTTACTGGTCAACTTTATTCTTTACTAAAATTCTCTGATGGTCAAAATTCTGCCAGGGTATTTTATGAACTATTACACTAGGTTAAAGCCTCAGGAAAATATACAGTACAAATAAATAAAGATTAATCACTCCTTCACAGTACACTTTCTCAGTGTAACAAATATTTAGCTTACACAGAAAACTGTAAATAAGCCACATCTTGAATACATCTTGCTGACATTTTAATGATCTCTACTAAAAAGCCTTTTTTAGACTTTTCTCCTTTATTGCTATTATTTAAACTTGTTTTGTAACATTGTTTTTCTAGATAAACATGTTCTTCTGCACTTCTTTCTCAAATAATTTTTCCATTGTTTTCCCCTAATCCCATTGGTTACTTTATTCTTGTACCTCTTTTATTTTCTGCTACCACCACCTCATCATCTCTTCTATGCGTTCTTCTTTATCACCTAAATTCATCTTCATAGATTGTTATACTAGAATTTCTTGTGAACAGTGTAAACGATCTGCCATTTTTACTACAGAAGCATTTTTGACATATTTTTCTCTATTTCCTCTTATATATTGTGATTTGCATCTTAGAATTTCTATTAATGCCTTTCTCAGGTACTACTGCCTTGAAGCGGAGGCATTGTTGTAAGAGGCACCACGTGTGTGTTTTGCCAAAAGAGTCTGTGATGTGTGGGGATCTTCAAAAGGTAAGACAGGTTGGCTGCCCAAGACACGGCTATGTCAGAACTACTTTTTAACAGCCTCACTGCTGGCTCTACTGCGGAGACTTCAGAGCACTACTGAATCATTAGTTGAGTGAAGAAGTTTGGGATGTTTGACATTCTGTTTTGCGTACACAGATTGTGTCCTTTTTTGACTGGGGAGAGATGATGTGATGAATTGCAAAAGATGATCTTCTAAAAATACATCTCAGCAGTTCCTAGAACTAATTGTTACATGAAACAGATAACAAGGACCATGTCAGATTCATTACTCATGATACCTTTCAGAGGGACCTGCAGCTATGACATTCATTCCTGTTGTCAACTACAAAAGCACTGAGTAAATACAGAGTTCAACATGCATTATCTCAGCAGCTTTCATGTCCTTAAAGAACAAGCCTGTATATGTCACTCAGTCCAAATTCACAGCTAGACGCTGCAATTTTTTTCTATCCATAATTGCCTTGTTGCAATTCTAAGCTATGGTTCTTCATTATGACTTATTTTTGAAAGGAAGAAGAACCCAAAACCTTCCAGTTCTAGAGTTGCATAATAATACTGCATCACAAAGAATTTGTTTTTCTTTTAGTTTTTGTTCCACCTCTTGGGTACCTATGGCTAAGACTTTTGTTTGTCCATCATTTATGCTCCCTTGCAGAGCGCATAAGGACCAACACAGAGCTCAGAATACAACAGAAGTATCTGACTAAACTGCAGGAAATATTCAGGAAGGAGTCCTGTAAACAACACAAGTTGACACTACCAAATGACAAAATCTTTAAAATGTAAACCTAATGAGTGATAGTGTAATATTAATACAAATTTCAATGGTAGTAGAACTTGTAGAGGTAACACAGGAAACCAATATTAAATTGCAATCAGTGATGCACACACTGCAAAATGATGCTAGTGGCGGGTAGAAGGTGGCAAGTATATTGTTAAAATGCCTCTAAAGATCATGAAAACTACTACACATGGAAGTGTAATATTGGCAGAATCTAAAGAGAAAAGTATCATTGAATTGTGATATGTATTTAAATTAGGGTAATACGTGTTATACAAAATTATTTGTGTTGAAAGTAGCTTTCAATTACTCTAGGTACATTGAGAAAAGGTACTGTGAAAGAGGCTGAAGGGTTTGGTTTTCCTTGGTGTCTCGCAAGTTGCAGAGAATGTTGAAGCTGTAACTTTTGTGCTGTGAATATGTATTTCCTTTGGCTATTTGTGAAACAAGAGCTTCATTTAGTTTCAATTCAGTGATTCCAGGCTTTGGTGCATTTCACAGCAAAGGTTGTTTCCCGGGTTAGTAGTTCGATTGTCAATGTGCACATTTTTCTTCCGCTACCTTGGAAAGATGACTGAAAGAAAGACCAAGTATCTGCTTTTGGTTCCTCATGCCTATTGACAGAGACTGATTTGCATTTCAGAGTTTATTGTAAAGAATATGTAAGTTGTTGACGCTTCATTACTCTATGCATTTGGCATGCCCACCCCACATACTCTTCACATGCTTTATTCTTGTCCTTCTTTCTGGAAATAGGCATTTCATTCTGCAACTGAGATAAACTGACAGGGAATATCACTCGTTTGTACTGGCATCACCTTCATACTGCAAGAGCTTTGGAGCCTGTGCAGTAGCAGGGATACCACCACTATTTTGGGCCTGTGCAACAGCAGCCATTATGTCAGCGTTAGCCTTTGAAAGTGTGATTCATGCAAACTGAAGCTAGTAACAATTGACAGGAATGAAGAAATAGCTACAGTTTAATACTAGAAGTCTTGTTTCGATATCCAAATACTAGAAGTCTTATTTCGATATTTGACACCTATGTCAAAGATGAAATGGCTGTAACTGTAAAAGAAAAAAACCCAGGGAGAAAGGACTTCACAAATTGATAGCTTTTGTTTGCTTCTGTTTATTTTCATCTTGCTTACAGAGAGCCAAAAGAATGTGTAATTATGTGTCACAGTCTATGACTAGATCAATTTTAGAAGACAATGTTTAAGGATCAATCTTTTTTAGCTTCTCATTGCTTATTCTTCCCCTCTCAGGACCTGAACACTGATTCATATTTGCACTTACTGATTAACATATGTAAGAAAATGTTGTGTAAAACATAAAGGGTAATAGAAAATCTCACCTGAATTTCCAAATTTGATGTAACCATTCTGACATTAAGCATATTTAAGTCCAATCTTTCTACACAAAGGCTTGCAAACTGAGATTTACCACATCCTACTGTAAAGCATTACAAACAAAATCATAACTCAACTAAAAATAAGAGTGAAAAACTAGTTAAACTTGCATGGTTTAGTACTAATAAACCTGAAATAGAAAAGCAGATTTTTTTCATAAATGGTCCATCTAATAATTTGAAGCAGTGACATAAGCAAATAGATTTCTCAAAAATATATATGTATTCCATTTTAAAACAGCTTTGCAAAGCATAAATAAACTTGCTATAAAAGAAAATCACCTTCTCTGCAGAAGCAAACGCAAAAATAGACCAGCATCTCAGTCACTACTTGAACTGCCTGAACTGTTAGATGAACTTTTTTCCTTTCGTCTCCTCTTTTTCTCCTTTTTATGATGCTTTCCTTTCTTAGATTTACGCTTTTTCCCCTTTTCCTTTTCTTTTTTGTGTGATTTTTGTTTTTTTGACTTTGGCTCATCCTCTTCTGCTGAACTTGATGAGGAAGATCTAGTAAAAAAAGTGCAGATCAATATGTAATCAAAGAAGGAAAATGACACAGTAATAATTTAAGGTGTCAGTATTTATATGTCACAAATTGAATTTGGTGTAGAATTTGTACATTAGCATCCACTGGAAAGCTTATGATATCAGAGTCTGCATGTTTAACTTACATGGTAACTTCCCCAATAAGACTTTCATGCCAGAAAAGCAGTACTTTTATAATACAGATTAAAAAACAATGGAATAGGCAAGTTGTGTGGGTTTTCAGTTCTTGAGAAAAGAAAGACTCAGAGTAGACCATCAAAAAATAAAGCATGACAAGACAGACCTTCTGCTTTTAAAAGACCACATGATCAATAACAATACTAATTAATGGCTTCAGATATATGTTCCTGATGCAAAAATGTAAAATAAACAGTTATGAAAAATGTTTATATTCTTGCAGCTCATACTATTGGTCTCTAACCAGCAGTGATGAGTGATTATGTTTATAAAAGAATTATGAGGACAATAAAAGTCATTAAATATTCATGAATACTAAAAAGGGCAATTTTGTCCTGTTGTTTACTTGATTAACTATTACTTGAACATAAAGAAAACCGATAACCAGATTGACTCTTTTCTATTCTACTTCTTCACAAGTGTAAGGGCTGTCTTCAAAAGTGGGAGTTTGAGCTACATAATGTAAATAAGGAAAAGGAAAAATGAAAATACAACAGGTATTAAATCCTATTTCTTCATTTCTGAGGGGCATCTTCTTGCAGCCTCCAAATACATTTTACAGTTTATACCTTCCAGTGCAGTTCCTGGCATACTGTCTTATCAATTGTCCTAATGACAGAACATTAGTCTCATCTATAGTCTTACTTTAAAAAAAGGCAAAAAAACCCCAAAAAGCCAAATCAGTCCACAGGCCAGAACTCAGATTCATAGTACACTGGGGTTTTATGACATTTTCCTCTGAAACTGAAGTAACACTGTTTTTAGGCTTCTACCTTAACAGGTACACTAAAACTCAACAACTGTTCAGTATTACAGAGGTTTCCCTTTCGATAACTGCATGTTACTCAGAGCACACGTGTGCCTGCAGGTGTGTTTACACACACAGGCGTGCACACGAAGAACCCTACAGACTCTGAACTTCAGGGAGCCTTCTCCACCTTGCCTCAGCTGGGGACCAACCCCACAATCCCCCTGACTTGTTCTTTTCCCATCACAGCTTGCCTAGAGTTGGACACTCAGGGGGAGTACTCTGATCTGCAGACCTCCAGCTTGCTAGAGCTTTCGAGACTCCTAAGATCCTAACTCCACAGCAGAAAGCCTGTGACTCCACCATTAATCTAAGAACCTTTAACTTACCATTATTTTACCATTACCTTACCATTAATCGGTTCTCACTGGAAAACATAAAGCTTGTCAAACAGAAGATGTACTTGTAAATAAAGTTGCATCAATAGAAGCAGTATTTCCTGAGAAAACACAAGTGTCAAAAATATTTCTAAAGCTGTGTTTTGAAATGAAAGGAGGTGTGTGGGGGTTACCTTTTCCTTGGTCTTTTTAATTTTGTTTTCTCTTTGCTTTTTCTTTTTTGTTTCTTTTTTTCTTCCTCTTCATTTGAATCTATGGATAGAAAGTTAAAGTTTACAAAACACTGGTCTGAATTAAGATCAGCATTAAAAAAGTAGCTTCAATAGCAATGTCAAGTTACTACAAAATTCTTGTTAAAAGGCTTTCTTCTCCTTCCCCCAAATTCTGGTTAGTATAGCAATTTCAGAAATATATTGCAGTAGCAGCAGGATTTTTTACACAACTTACATTGTATTGACATTGATCTAAGCACTAAGAATGAAGTAAGGCCTGTAAAATATAGCAAAAAGACCTTTTCCTATACATTTACATCAGATTCAGGTTTTCATATCTGTTCTTCTGTATTTTAACAGCTTCAACATTTAACATATTATTGTCCAAGTCTAAAAACTAGAACATATTAAAAACAAAATAACACTCTCTTAGACTTCCCTAAGTTACTTTCACACATTCCTATTTCATGCTTCACAAACATCAATGCCCTAAGTTAGGTACATTTGAGCTAATTG
>VZTR01022062.1:42253-57224 GCA_013400775.1 Chaetops frenatus | reverse complement strand
CGCTAGGGCGGGAGCCGCGGTGGGGGAGCTCAGGCATGTGGAGAAGCCTACGGATCTTTCCCAAGACACGTTCTCTCTCAGTGAATCTCGGAGAGACTTCGGCCGAGGACTGATTCCTTCTTCCTTTCTCCCGGCTTGCGCAATTTGATCCCCCCTTCCCCGCGCTGCGTACAGGCGCCCAAGATGGCGGGCGGCGCGGGGCGGTAGGAAGTGCTGCAGGCGAAGCGGAGGGCAGCGTTGTTCGGCAAGCAGCCTTCGCCGGCCGGGCCGCTCCTTTCTCCGCCATGAGCAACATCTACATCCAGGAGCCGCCCACCAACGGGAAGGTGAGGCTGCCAGGGTGAAATCCGGGAGAAGTTGTGTGTTGCAGGGTTATGGGGGGACAGGTGAGAGGAACACGAACTTGAGGGGTGGTGGTGATTGTGATGGTGATGGTGCTTGGGGGCGGGAAGGTAGTTGTTTCTGTGGTGGACTGGTTTGATTAAAGTTACTTCTTTGACGCTGCCAGAGTCGAAGCACGAGGCTTGATGTCTGGAGACATAACACAGAGTAGTGCTCGTGGCGTTTGATTTAATTTCCTCTATTCCCGATTATATCTCATGTCCTTAATTTTGCTATGATCTTTCACTGAATGTAATTATGTTCTTTCCAAGAGCGATACCTTTGGATATTTATGGCTTTTCTTTCCCCCACGTTGTTTCGTTACGGAAGTGATAAAGGGTATCTAAGTTTCTATAAAGTATCAGCCACGTTATGTTATGTTATGTTATGTTATGTTATGTTATGTTATGTTATGTTATGTTATGTTATGTTATGTTATGTTATGTTATGTTATGTTATGTTATGTTATGTTATGTTATGTTATGTTATGTTACGTTATGTATTTTGAACATCTTTATTATACATATTGATTCATCTGTGTCTCAAGTTCTGGAAAAGCTAGTTAGAACTAACAGTTGCTACCCGACACGCTTAAATGTATACCATTCTTACAAATATAATAAATTCGGATTTATTATATTCTTTGATCGGCGACTAAGTTACAATAAAGCTGAGGCTGCATTTATCTGTATGTTTATAGGTTTTGCTGAGAACTACAGCGGGAGAGATAGATATAGAATTATGGTCAAAAGAAGCACCAAAAGCATGCAGAAATTTCGTCCAGTTATGTATGGAAGGTAATGACTGAATGGGATGGGAGTTGTTGAAATTAATCCATATGCAATCTTTATGCCCTTTCTGTAAAAATAGAGGTCATAATTATGTTTTGAGTTTAGTGGGTCAATAAGTTTATTTCTGTTTAGAAATTATTAATTAACACGCCTACGATGTTTTTCAAGGTTGCCATTTGAAGCTGATGGAGAAAAAAAGGTAAAAAATTTGGATGCTTTTCTCAAATTAGGCAGATGACATTGTATTGAAACACTGTCTTTCAGAGTCTTGAGAAGGATTACTTTCAGCAAACATCCGCAAAGTATAACAAGTTCAGTGTGTGTATGAAATGGCAGTGATGCAATATTGGACATTCTCCAAAATTCTCAGTTCTGCATCACAATTTACACTACCATTTATTTCTTTTTTTTCCGTGAGTGCTCCTAATGTTTCAGTTGCTGTGTTTTTTTGTTGATGAAAGCTCTGTAAAACTTTCCACTGAAGTAGTGGTATTAGAATGAGAAGCTCCCTGCAGAGAAAACTGTAACAAAAATCTGTGAAAGACTTGATGCTTTTATGTGTTTTCTAACTGGTGTTATTCTCCCATTTAAGCATTTATGAATTGTTAAGAATTCTGTTAGCCTTCATCTGTTAAACAAAAATAGCAGTCTAGGTTTTGTGCCTCCAGCACAGATCCCATCTGTTTTTTGTTCTTTTCCTTAATGTTGAGACTTTTTCAAATGATAAAGGAATTTCTTAGCCCATGATAAAGGTTCACGTGTGCTCAGTGGACTTTGTTTCCTTTCTGTTTTTTTTTTAACTGCTGTGTAGCCTCTTGTGCTTTGTATAATACATTTAACTGTTTCTCATTAATATCCCAGCATTTAACCATCCATGACTATGGTGTATGGTTATGCTGTGACAATTGCACACCCTACTTTGTCTTGCAGCATGCTGCAGGTTTATTTTTGTTTATTACTACTACTACTACTACTATTATTATTATTATTATTATTATTATTATTTTATCAACTAGGAGTATAGTTCAGGTAAAGTTACGTTTTCATTCATTTTGTTTTCATATGATCCTGTAACCTCTATCAGATAAATAGATAGATAAAAGAAAATAGCTTAATGAGCAAAATGTACCACATATTTCATTCTGCAAAAATTAACTGTTTAGTTACAGTTGTAGGTGATGAAAGGTGTTCCATGCTGGCGAGTGAAAGTGCAAATCATCTGGTATATGGATATTGCTAATGTTGTATGTGAGATCTCATTCAGGGTAGAGCACAGTATTTCTAGTTCTCCTTTTAAACTCGTGTATTTTGATAGTATCATCCCAGTAATAAAACTTAAAAGCTGAAAAGGCAGTAATTCATCAAGGTCATCTTGTCAGGGATGGGCAGGATTTTTTGCAAAAGAAACATGTGACACCACAGGGTGTGATTTCATAAGACTGTGGAGAACACAAGAGAGCCAAATAGAATCCGACAGCGGAATCTAGTTGCAGTACTTGCTTTCTGGAACTTCAGTCTCTGGACATCACTGCATGGTCTATATGAAAGTTTGTGTTTGAGACCACTTACATGTATTTAATATCTTATTCTTTTTCCTTTTTTTTTTTTTTCCCAGAGTATTACAATAACACGATATTTCACAGAGTAGTGCCTGGCTTTATTGTGCAAGGGGGTGACCCCACTGGTACTGGATCAGGAGGAGAGTCAGTCTATGGAGCTCCTTTCAAGGTGTGTATCTGTATCTTATACATTAATTTTTTTGTTATTCTCTATCCATTGTTCTTCCTACCACGTTGTGAAAAATCAAATCTTATATGACATGCATCCATGTGCAGTAGTTGCCTTTCTGTGCTGCTTCAATATGTTTGAATATGCCATTCTAAATCGAGAGTTCTTAAATCTAGCTACTCAGGTATAATGATAACCCTGGGGCATCAGATCCTGAGTGAAACTACTCACAGGCTCAGCATCTGTGTTCTGTTCTGACTGTTTTATTTCAGATGGGGCAGGCACCTTTAATTTGTGGCTGAAGCTGCAAAGCCTGTTTCTGGGCCTTCCATCTTCTTGCTGCTAGACTTTTACATCTAGCATGAACCTGAAGTTTTGGGAGGGCATGGCACCTGAGCAGAGAACAAAACAAAAATTACCAATATTGTAGTAGCATTGCTGCTTCAAATTAAAGGTGTCTTGGTATTAGTGTTTAGCATCGTGATATTGCAGTGGTATTCATCACTTGCTCCTTGCTTTGAAAGAAGTCCTATTTTGTCTTCTGAAATCCAGAAAATGTTCTATGGATTTTTGCATTTTACTCTACTATGACCATCTGTTATTGAGCTTTCAGTAACTTTATTGAATTAGAATTTAAATGAATTTTTCACATAAATACAGTGATTGTCAGGAATAGTAATTTTGCAGGAAGTGTATGAAATGTAGTTACTTTTTAAAATGTTTTTTATTTTCTTAATATTGGGGGGATAACAAATGCAAATAAAAATAATGAATAACAATTGGTTTTTAGGCAATGACTCGAAAAAGATGAAATTAACAAGACAGAACTTAGAACTTTTTTAGTTAGTAATGTGTCTATCTTTTATTGATATTTTACTTTCTAATTCTTTGGTGTTTTTTCGTTGTGTGTTTATGGTTTCTTTTGAAGATTATTCACTTGTTTGCATCATTATAGGCACTAGGGATTAGAAAAAATAATTTTTTGATGCTCAAAGTAGGAGCTTTTAAATAAAAATTCTGGCCTTGAGTTTCAAAATACTTGGCATTTATTACTATCTGAGTTCAAAAGAAAATTAGCAGCATTTTTTTCTGTGTGTGCATGTTGATATAAATAATATCACTCTTATCTCCTATCACACTGCATCTAAAGGAGTGAAAAAATAGTTTTATACTAAAGTTGTTCTCTTTTCTGTCCTGCTTTTACCAGGATGAGTTCCACTCACGGTTGCGATTTAATCGAAGAGGACTTGTTGCTATGGCAAATGCTGGGCCCCATGATAACGGGAGTCAGTTTTTCTTTACATTGGGTCGTGCAGATGAACTCAACAACAAGCACACAATCTTTGGAAAGGTCTGTTACGTGAACTAGAGTCCCAGTTTAAGTCTGACAGAAGCTACTAGAAGTTCCTCTTAAGGCCAGTTTAGTATTGTTTGCTGCTATGGGCTTTTGCAATTTATTTCAGTGTTTTCCAGGCTCTCTTCATTCTCTTTGTTTCTTATAAATGGTAGAAATGTTTCTGTGGGTTTTTCCTGTTATTATCTATTTTGCTGTTGTTATTCTTCTAAATTGTATTTTCATGTTGTGCTGCCTTTAAATAATCTTACTAGTATTATTATGCCTCTCTTATTAGTCAGTTCTTCTAGTACTAATGTCATGTTAGAAAATTCTGTTTGTAGATTCTAATTACCCTAGAAGGATCAGGAAAATTAAAAACATGAGATGAGTTTACCACTCTCATGATTTACTTAAAATAAAGCAAGTATTTTTTTATATCAGTGTTTTTTGGTTTCCAGTTTCATAGCTCACAGTAAGACTTCTGCATACATTCTCAAAACGCCTTGTATTCCTTCAACTTTTGCAATTAAATTTAAAAACCCAAGCTTTTGTACATTGTACCTGCTGTCTTAGAGGTCTTACATGCTTACAATATTTCTTATATAACTCGTACTTTAAGAATTTTTTTACGTAATAATTGCCTTGTATTTTGCAGAATAAATAACACAAATTACAGTCAAGGACTTTCAAACCTTTTTATGTAAATTTGCCAGGTTACAGGGGATACAATATATAACATGTTGCGCCTGGCTGAAGTAGAAGTTGACAAGGAAGAGAGACCTCTCAGTCCGCACAAAATAAGAAGTACTGAGGTGAGTATGTTCTGTTTTGAAAATGTGACATTTTAAAATTCTTTTGTGCATAGTCTTCAGAAAATTTGCCTTGACCTTTGGCGTATTGTTTTAAAATATTGAATCACTTAATTACAAAACATTTACTAAATATGTGTCTAAAATACTGGGGTTTTTTAACAGGTTTTGTTTAATCCTTTTGATGACATTGTCCCAAGACCAAACAGAAAACTGAAGAAGGACAAACCAGAAGAAGAAACGAAAAAGTCCAAAGTAAAAGGCACAAAGTAAATATATGCAACATAAGTGGTGGTTAATTTTCATTCACCTTTACTTTGTAGCTTGGAGGTTTTTTATTTCCATTTCTGCCTTTGAAGCACTTCCTTGTTTCCAGGGTGGATTGTGCAAATCTAATTTCTCTGACTGAAATGTTACTGTGCATCTGCTGAGCTGCAACTGTTCAATGCATCCTGATAGTTTGCTGGAAATAATTAAAAGTAGTTTGTGTTTTCCATATGCTGCAATGTGCAGTCATCTGACTGAGATGATGCTGCAGTTAAAACCTACTGGTAGGAGTAACTAGGTCACAGCTCGGTTGTTTGGGATTTTTTGAACTTATTTTATCAGATACCACTTCTCCTCCACTGAAGTACTTAGCAAAAGGCAGGCATTTTGGCATGGGAAATTTTAGTTTCTGTGAATGAAAATTCATAGTCACCAACATGCAGTGAAAAGTCATAGGAACTATAAAGTGGGCACGCTGTCCGTTCTGCATCATAAAAACAGAATATGTTGCAGCTAACTGGGTCCAACAATGTAAACTATTAACTCTTGAAAAATAAATTATAGATCATAAATTTTTTTAATTGCATTCTGTGAACGTGTACACATTTGATGCCTTTCTGAGCTATCATATCTTGAAAATCTTGTGTCTTGAATGCTGCTCTGTTGAGAAAAAAAATGCAGCAGAACTGTCAGCATTCAAGAATCTGGGGAAGATAGTCAAGACAGAATTTCTCAAGTTGTGTCATAACTGATGCTTTGCTATCCTTGTTTTGTCTCAGGAATATAATGCAATATGCTTTTCTAAATATTAATGACTTATTGCAAAGCAAAATGTGGTAGTTGCTTGGAATTGGTACATTTAGGAGGACAAAAAGTGTTTTAAAAAATCATATACAACATGAACATAATATATTTAAAGATAATTCAATGCTACTAAGACAGTATTTAAAATTTTACTAAAAATTTTCTTTTTTTCTGTTAAAGAAATTTTAACCTGCTTTCTTTTGGGGAAGAAGCTGAAGAAGAAGAGGAAGAAGTCAGTAGAGTTAGTCAGGTATTGTACCAAATTATTGTTATTTTTCTTTTCAACCTGATTACCTTTTCTGCATATTTGTGAAAAGCTTTAAAGTTTTTAGTCTTCTTGTCATGTTTTCATTTTGAACAATAATACTAGCAATTGCTTCAGTTTTTAGGATTCTGCTGTAACAGCATTTTGCAAAAACATAGGTTTTTAACTTTCTTGACTTAGAAGGTCCCTTCACTTACTGCATGGAATTTTTACCTTTCCAGGAACGTAAAGTTTCATAGTGTAGGTCTATGTCTGCTGTTTAAAAGTCATGGAAGCAATAGGTACTTTATTCTTTTTCAAGTTCTTTATTTATGAGTACAATTGTATGGTAAAATACTCGAATTCTGAAGGTCATCTTAGGCATTTCCAACGCATGCCTAGCTCCGTTTTCTTACATATATCCATCCATCTGTGAGCACAATGGGTGTGGTTACTGTGGAGAAAATAGTCCATTATCATAATTCAGTAGTGCACTAAAGTGAAGTGTTCACATTCACAGAACAAGTGTTGCACAGGTTATCTTTGATCTAATATTTCCTTCCCTGACTTGGCACTTAAATAAGGTTAGTTTAGAAATGTCTTAAATAAATTGCTGATTTCTGATTTAATTTCTACTGCTGACCAAGTTGTTTCACTTGACTCCTAGGCTTTCTACAGTACCTCGCTGCTTCAGTTACTGATCAGGCTACATGGTCCTGCATCCTGCACAACATAAGTGAAAAAATGATTGTCAGTTGTCAGAAGTTAGCTAAAATACAAAACGAAAACAGTGAATAATGATGGATGCTATTATAGTGAGAGGATATCAGTCAGAATGATAGTAGATATTTATTACAACAGCAGCTTTAACTGTTTTTCTTGTTTTTCAACTTACCAGTAAGACAGGCTTCACTTGTTTACCTTAATATGCTCATCTGCTGTTTTGCTCTTGCTATATATCTGGCTTCTAATACTGCATTTAACTCAGTTGCTTGGACTTTCTTTTCATGCCAAATACTTCGTTTCGGTTTAAAATTATCTGAATAGACTGCCTTTTTCATGATAAGCCTAGTTTCAGTGTTTGCATGCTCTCTTTCAACTCAGTCTCAACATCTCGTCCATCTGTTTGTCCTGATTAAATTCTGGACTGACTGTAGCTACATAAGTAACCAGACCAACTCTTTATGAAGGATTTGTCTCTATTCTTTGCCACAAAAGAAAACCTTATTTTTGAAACCTCACTGTTTTTTCATAAGAGATCCAGATCAGTGTCTCTGTAGTTCTGCACATTATCTTAGTCTGATTAAGTTGAAGTACATGAACATCAGCACTAACTTGCATTCTGGTTTTTTTGATGAGATAAATGGAAGGTCAGGGTTATTACTGAGGTCCTTTGATACCTACAAACTGAAAATCCTATGAGCTTTTTTTGGTTGGTACATGCCTCAAGTCTTGCTTGTTTAAGAAGGGCAGAGAAGCTCTGGATAAACCCCTCAAGGCTGTGAGGGCGATTAGTGCAGTCAGGGACCTGGCTGTAGGGCCCCCACTGGTTATTGATCAGTGTTTAAACTGTAGCTTTCAGTGTCCAAACTGCTTCTTGTGTGTACTTGTTTGGAGCACTTTGCAATACACAGCCTCACCACCACTCCAAACACACCACCCCTTCCTTAATGAAAGACTTACCTTTTCATGTTGCTGAATGTGTTAGTTTTTGTTTTCTACATGATCAAAAATTGTAGTTGCATTTAAATGAGTAAGATTTTGTCCACACGTCTACTGTCTTCCCAAAAGCATTAGACAACACATCTGCAATGGAGACATTCACAGTACAGGTCATAATACAGACTGTTCCTGCAGCAGAGATTTTCAGTCTGATTTCTCTGTGAAAATCAAGTAGGCTGTGGTTAGAAAGCAGTCTTTCTGCCTGAAGACCTTGTGTGCTCTTAGATTTATTTGACTCATTGTGTTAGTAGATGATTCCTGAATGATATATTCCAGATTGATATAATGCAATTATAAAAAAAAATATAAAAAAATATTTCTTAATTTCTTTTTTTTCCCTCCAAGGGATCTAATTATACGTAATAACAAGTATTGTAGTAATAAGTACTGTTTGGTACACAGTGGTTCTTTCAGTTGTCATCTGTCATTATTGGAAAGTCAGATTCTTACCTCTTTATTCACTCAAGTGTGTATATGCTAGACCTACCATCTTTATGATGTGTAATCATTGTCTATGACTAAACAGTATTGTTTTACTTTCCTCTCTCTGTCCTTTAAAATTAAGTGCATTGTTAATTCAAAAATAAATCTGTGGAGTCAGTTAGCTATTTCTCTTTCTGGACCGTTTTCTCTGTCCTTCTGTTTTTAAAGAAGTGTTTATGCTTACTGGATAGGCTAAAACTAAAAAGAAACAATTACATTTTTCTTACCATAATCCTTTTCTACTATCTAGCCTCTTAAGCACTGAAGTGAATAATACTTTTTTTCTTTTTTTTTTTTTTAACAGAGCATGAAGGGAAAAAGTAAAAGTAGCCATGATCTCCTGAAGGATGATCCACATCTGAGCTCGGTTCCTGCTGTCAAAAGGTTAGTATGTGATTTCCACTTTCTAGAACAGATCTACTTGCAATATGTTACACCCAATTATCAGCATGTATACTCATTTAAGAAATGTTAATTCATGTTACTCTTTAAAAAACTAGGAGTGCCAGTGCTAGATCAGACCAAGTATTTTTTTCTAACTCACTAAGCTGTCACCACCAGTGGCCATCAGTGGATGCCTGGTAAAGAATAAAACCAGTGCAAATGTAATGTTTATCTGAGTAGTCTCCCAGTCTCTACCAGCTTTCACTTTAGAGGACTGTCAGAGCCCCATTCACCCTGGCCTTGAGTGTATCCAGGGCTGGAACATTTACCCCCTCTCTGGGCAACCTGCTCCAGTGTCTCACCACCCGCATCGTAAAAACTATTTTTCTTACGTCTTGTCTGAATGTACTCTTCTGGTTTAAAACCATTACCCTTGTTCTTTCACAATAGGCCTTGCTAAAAAGTCTGTCCCCATCTTATAGACCCATGTTAAGTATGGAAAGGCTGTGTGCAATAAGGTGTTCCTGGAGTCTTCTTCAGGCTGAACAATCATGCCTTTCCTCGTTGGAGAGGTGATCATCTTCATGGCTCTCCTCCAGAGTCCGTCCATCAGGTTTCNCAGGGCTGGAACATTTACCCCCTCTCTGGGCAACCTGCTCCAGTGTCTCACCACCCGCATCGTAAAAACTATTTTTCTTACGTCTTGTCTGAATTTACTCTTCTGGTTTAAAACCATTACCCTTGTTCTTTCACAATAGGCCTTGCTAAAAAGTCTGTCCCCATCTTATAGACCCATGTTAAGTATGGAAAGGCTGTGTGCAATAAGGTGTTCCTGGAGTCTTCTTCAGGCTGAACAATCATGCCTTTCCTCGTTGGAGAGGTGATCATCTTCATGGCTCTCCTCCAGAGTCCGTCCATCAGGTTTCTGTCTTTCCTGTGCTGGGAGCCCAGAGCTGATGCAGCTCTGCAGGTGGGGTCTCAGCAGAGCAGAGCAGAGGGGCAGAATCCCCTCCCTGGCCCTGCTGCCCACCCTGCTCTGGATGCAGCCCAGGACACGTTTGGCTTTCTGGGCTTCAAGCGTATATTGTCAGCTCATGTCCAGGTTCTCATCCAGCAGCACTCTCAGGTCCTCCTTGCTGGGCTGCTCTCAGTCTATTCATCCTGCAGTCCATGTTGGTATCAACAGTTGCCCTGACCCAGGTGCAGCACTTTATTAAATTAATATAAATGATAGCAACATTGATTACAACACATCTAGAGTTTCTTTAATGTTCTTGATTACTTATTGACTGCTTAGAGCACACTTCAAAGCCTTGACTTTTGGGACTTCTTTAATATTCCTTGGTTATTCCTTAACATAATTTCTTTTTTTAAAATGTGGGCTAAAAAAATTCAGTGGCCTTTATTATTAGTTTCTGATAATTTACAGTGGGTGTGTTAGGTTTAGTATATTCAAATAGATTTCATTTTTAATTCACCAAACTGTAGCTGTATAACAAATATAAAATCTTGATGTTAAGCTTAAGTATCTGTAAAGTGCATCTTCCAAAATACAAACTAGTTGCAATAAAATGCTACTAATTGTTTTATAGATGAGATCAAAAACATCTCGACTGAGTTTTGGTGGTTTTAACTGTTTACATTTGCTTTTTGCTTGAATAGCTCAAGGTATGGGTAGGATTTCTCCATTGTATGGAAGTCCTTGTTTTTAAGCATTTCTAATTAGAAAGGATTGTGATAGTCAAATGATAGAAAATAATATTGATACTTCTAAGATAAATGCAAGGATGACATAAAGTAGTATGTTTACTGAAATTTCAAGTGGCTTACAGTTTTTTGATTTAAGAAATATTGGGGTTTAAATATTATTTTGAATCACTTCTAGCATTTCAAAGTAGTTACTTTTTTTTTCTTTTTTCAGTGAACTTGCAAATGAAGAAAAGGATTTGAGTGAGGTAAATATAATTTTTTTACAAATAAGTCTTTGTTTTTCACTGTGTGCAGATTAGACTTTTGGGGAACAAATGCTACTCTAGAGATCTTTAAGAACTAGCTCACGTCAGATTTCTTGCAAAAGCATGAAGGCTCTCTCAAAGCTCTAAGGTTTGGCTATTCACAGCAGGGTGGAATTAGCATACTACCTGTTACCTTTTATAGAAATTTTATTGTGCTTCCCACAGTAGATTAGTTACATAGGACTATGGTACGCGGGTTGTGTATCACAGGGTGACAAACCACCAGAGTGATTAAAAACCCTGAAACTGCTTCCAAAAAAATAGTTAAAGTTAAGTTTGCCATGAATAATTATATAATTGCAATGTTTGAGGATAAGTGTGCATGTGAGTCAGAGTCCTGTTTGAAAGATTGCTTCAGAAGAACAAAAACTCAGTGAATTGTTAAGCTGTAGTAGTGAAATTGTGTTGACAAAGACTGTCATCTCTGACAAAGACGTGAAATCTGAATTATCAAGCAGTAACATTCAACTAAACATGGAGGCAATTTAAGTACAAGCAAATTGTCATACATGGTGCAGATAAGCATAAGCTTGTTAGCTGAAGTATGTCTCTATCTCCAGCCATAGATCATGGAAGTACTCCTCTAAATTGCTGATGAGGTGAGGATGTAATATTTGATTAGGACTGTAATCTCCCATTCCCTTAACTAAATCCTGGAAAGTATTGCTTTCTGTATCTGTCCATCATGCACAGGTATTACCTACACTGTGTGATAGGAAGAACACAATCTGTCCCATTTGTATGCCTAAAAAAGGCATTTACTGTTCATTTTTTAACAAGTCATAGTATGAATTCAGGCTTTTTCACTCTTCTGTTTTGTAATTCCTGCTGCACAGGAGCATTTTAGTTTTAGAAGGGTTTGGAGAATGCTATTTAATTAATAATTCTTCAGATATTCAAATAGCCCTTTCTTAAGCAAACTGGATTTGAGGAGCATAGAACATGGATGTATATTAGGTTGAAGAGTAAAAATTTAACTTAATATACCTAATTAAGCAAAAGTAGGAAATATGAAGGCTTTTTCTCTTTTTTCCCTGGAGAGGAGTTCTCTTTAGATTTAATTTCATTTTAGATTTTAGCTAAGATCTAGTACTTCAGGCATTTACCTGGGTCTTGCAAAGTGGTACTAGTATTCTATCATCTCTATTGAAGTAATTTCAGTTAATGCATCACAAGGTCACTTTTGCATTTACACAGCTGCAACATGTTGGTAGTTTTATAGCCTAACCTGGGAGCAAATAATTCTTCCCCCCAATTTATAGCCTAACCTGGGAGCAAATAATACTTCCCCCAATGTACAAGCCCATAGCATGTAAGAGACATGCTTGTTAGTATTCCCTAAGCAACTGGCCTTGCTGTTCATGCTATTAAATACCACCCCGTTTCTCTAACTGCAGTCCTCAAATTCATACATTTAATTCTTTGAGAGAGCCTTTCTGTTAGCAATACCTCATACCTATTTGTTAAGATTCTTTTTGTACCCAAGTTGTTAATGAAAACATTGTATGAAATGTATTAACAAAATTTTTTTCCCATCAGTGATGTTTTTTTCTGCACAATTTCTTTTCCTCTCCCTATTTGTCAGTCAGTTGCTGAACAGTAAGTTTCATGCATAGATGAATGTATATTTATATATAGATACATATATTTATGTATAGATAAAATTAGTTATCCACTCCCCAGTTCAATAATCTTCTTAAATGGGAAAATCATATTACATACAGTAACCACTAGTCATTCTGTCACAAAACATCTCATTAAATTTTTATTTCCATATTAAAGAGAAGAATAGGGCAACTCCACCCAGCTAATAACAGCAGCAAGAAGTAGTATAGCTTTCAGGCAGGCAGTTTTGCATTTCTGTGTCACATGGGGAACAACCATCAGCCAACAGAACAGCCACTTCCCTTTTGAGGAGCCATACAGTTCAGTCTGGGTTGTTGAACGTATTGTTAAATCTATTTGTTGAGATCAGATGGACTTAGTGAGAGAGAGAGGGACTGAAGAGGGAGACTGGGCAGGAGAAAAGAGTAGAGCTGCAGGAGGGAAAGGAGTTGAGGAGGAAAGGTATATCCTGTTTTCTCAGTGTTTTTCTAGAAGAAAAATGGTGAAGTACTGTGCAAACTGAGGATAATGCACAGTTTGGGAAGTAGGGGATTTAACCAAATGGGACAAGTTGAAGCATTTTGTCTCTCCAATTTTAACCCCTCTCTTGTTACTCAGATTTCTGTAATTTTGAACTAGCTTACTACTTAGCAATTGCTATTTGTCTAGAATTGTCCATTTTTATTCCAGAAGTTCTCCTGTCCAATTAGTTGTGTTTTAGTGAAATGCTCTTACCTAAGCCCTAGTCAAATCTCCAGCAGTAGTCTGTCTTTATCCTTGACTGTTACAGGCTTGTAAGATGGTCCTGTAACTTTCTTTTTTGGACCTTCCCCTGCTGTCGAGGTCTGTAGTCACCCGTCTGTCACCTATCTTATAATGTAAGCAAATATTTTAGAAAGTTTCATTATCTCCTCTGTAAGTTTTCTATTCCCCTATTAAAAAAAGAACAGACAAAACTCCCCCAACAACCTTTCAGTCTTCATTGGCAAAATATTCAGCTGTTTTACTGTGCTGAATATCCAGAGATTTCTTTCTTATTTCTGACTGGTCTTGTTTTGTCTAAATCTCAAATCTAAGCATGGTAGTCTAAGGATTCCTAAACAGTGACTCCACCATAGCTTCTGGAATCCAGCTGTTGACTTTTCTATTCCCAAATTTTGCACCTTGCTGCTTTTACTTTTCTGTTCTCTCCTCCTCCATGTTTATCGACGTGGTCTTCATGCTACTCTTCCTCCTACCTGTGTATCACACCCAGGACATGTACATGTTCTTCCTTCTCAAATGCTTACATTCTGGCAATCTCCTGGATACAGTAAAGTCCTCTGGGTTACTATTTCTAAGTGTCCTTTCTTTATTTGGCTAAAATTAGAATCATGTGGCATCTTACACTTTCCTTTTGCTGATGAGCATTACACCAAAATAAATGTAAAAAGATGTACCATGTCATCTTCAAGCTGGCATTCTTCAATTAAGATTCATACAGACTTCCTTCTTAAACGAAGAAAGTAATCAAACTTAGATCCCTTGGTCTGGTCAGGCCACTTGTTCACTCTCCATTTATTTCTCCCTTCACATGTCTTTGATCCAAGGTAGTTTATCCCCTCTTGCCTACCTCTGCTAGGCAAGGAGGCCTGAGGCCTTTCCTTGGACCTCTGTAGCAAGCTGCAATGATCAATTCCACAGGTTTTCACAGCCTGTTGTGATCAATTTAGTATTTGTAAATTCTCTAACAGGAGCTGATGGGCTAACCTCTTCCATCCCGTCATGACTGTAGTATAGGTAGCCATGTGGTAATGAGTTAAGTTTCTCTTACAGTGGAAAATGAAGAAAAAGTTTAGCATATTGTCTTGATCAAATTCTGCTTTTTTTCTTGGAAGAAATTTTATTTTTAAGAAAAAGATTTCCATATTTGTCATTCTGTACAAAAAAAAATCTAAAGAGTTGATGATTTTAAATCAATAAAGGATGAAGAAGAACATGATGAAGATGCTGATAGTGTAGAAGATGAAGCTGCTAGTAATGAGAAATTTCAAATAAAGGAACGCATTGCCAAGAAATTGAAAATTGATACAAGTGAAAATACTAAACAGCAACTTCAAGAGGAAGAAACTAAGACAGAAAGGAAAACAACTAGTCGGAGGTAAGGATTGTGTTGTTTGGTTGGTTTTCTTAGATTGTTTACAATTTTAAGACTTTCAGTATTTATTGATACCTTGTATGGGAGTTTTATTTTTCCCAGTGAGTTAGAAATTAAGTGTATGTATATGTATTTTTCAGTCTTTACTTTGTATTTCTTCTCAGTTGTAAGATTGAGTTTTGCAGCTTCTTTATCTGTGTTAACACATAGTGGTCGTGCACCACTGAGACTCACAGAAAGGGAAGTCATCCAGTGAAGTCTGGTT
>VZTR01022060.1:66325-82804 GCA_013400775.1 Chaetops frenatus | reverse complement strand
GGATTGCGTGAAACTTCTGACTTCGTGGAGGCTATTGAGAAAGTGAGAGCTATCTGCAGTAACTACACCAGCCTGGGGATCTCCAGCTACCCAAATGGGTACCCATTTCTGTTCTGGGAGCAGTACATTGGACTTCGTCACTGGCTCCTCTTATCCATTAGTGTGGTTTTAGCTTGCACGTTTCTGGTGTGTGCCCTCTTCCTCCTAAACCCCTGGACAGCTGGGATCATTGTAAGTTTATTATAAGGGTCTTTGTTGAAGTCAAATTCCTTTCAGCATAGCTCTTGCTGTAGTCGGGAAGGTTTTGTTTATGTCTGGGGCTCTGGTGGAGTATGTATATTGCATCATTCATTATATATTTATTCAACTTGAGGGGGTAGGGTTCATGCTGAAGGTACAAACCTTAATAACCTTAATCTTCTGGCCACCTTTTTTGCAGGTTTAAAGGTTTCTTAGAAAGGTACATAAACTTTTACCCTTGCTCAAATGCTCACTAATGTAAGAAATAAGGACACAGAGGAAAATTAAGAGCTTTATTAAAACAATTTCTAATTCTGTATTCCTTCTTCTCTTTCGTCACACATAGTTATTTTTCAAGGCAGTTGCTTATGATGAGCTTGTCCGTCAATTTTCCTAGCTATTTCTGAATGCAGTCTTCCTTGAAAAAACTGAAATGCTTATGTTGTGCGGTACACACTGTGGAAGGACGGTAACTGAGTTACCGAGGAGAAAGAGCATAAAATTTTAAACTGCTGAGGGTACTCCTCCATGCTTTCTGCAATATAAGGGTCTCAGTAAACATTCAAGTTAAATTGAATGATGATGTTACTATGTTTAAATTCCATAAACTATCATATGGTTTATAAAACGCCAGAAGTAGAAAAGCATAAAACAGTTACTACTTTTTGTAATGTACGTTTATATGACAGGTATGTTAAAAGGTAAATGTTTAGTCTAGAATATTTTTCATAGCATTTAATCAAGCAATTTATGTTATTATGCTTGATTCATTAGCTTATAAAATCATTTATTGTAGTGCATACTTTTTTTCCTTTGGAAAAGGCATTTTATTTTCAGAGTCCGCCATTGCTTTTATAAGTGTGTCAAATTTTTTTTTCCTGCTTGGCTTTAGCTACTTTTAAAGTTGATTCTCCAGATTTCCTCCCCTCCCTTTTCCTCAAATTTTTTACAAGGTAGATGAAAGAAAAAATAAAAGCTTCCTCTTATATTTAACTGTTCACTTTGTCCATGTCAATCCCCCAAAATACCTTAAAAGCTCAAAGTCTCTCTGTAACCTGAGACTCTTCACCTGATTATGGCATTCACTTTCTTCTGTGCTTTAGACATCCTCACTTATATTTGCAGTTCTACAAAAGAGTTCAAATACTGGTGGTTGAAAGATACTTTTTCTGGAAGGATTGTCTGAAAGATGGGGGAAAAAGAAAAATTATAATGAGGAACAAATGTTTTTTCAGCTCACTGATGGACTGTAACCAGTACAAAGCTGGTGGTTCATATGTTAACTGGTTCTTAGGGTGTAATTTAGACTGACTATTCAGCATTCATTGCCACTGAGAAAAACGAAACAAGTAAAAGCAGCTTGTCTTTGGGAATATAGGATGGCTTTGAGGAATATGTCCTATGGTAACCATGTTATTTTGAAATGTCTTTCTCCTCATTGTCTGGGGTATAAGAAGATAATAACAGATGTTTGAAATCCTTTAGGTGGTGGTGCTGGCTCTGATGACTGTGGAGCTGTTTGGCATGATGGGTCTAATTGGAATAAAGCTAAGTGCAGTGCCTGTGGTTATCCTGGTTGCTTCTGTTGGCATTGGTGTGGAATTCACTGTTCATGTTGCTTTGGTACGTAAAATCAAGAAGCATTTTTAAAACATTTTAAAATAAAATGGTGGCCACGTTCAGATCACAAGCCCCTACAGTCTCTTGGCAGTGACATGAATCTCAGAAGGGAAATAATCACAGTTTTGTGTACCTTTCTGTTTGTCTTAAGGGAACAGAGTTCATCTTGATGAGGTAGTTCCTAACTATTGAGTCAGTTTTCCAGGAGACAAGAGAGGATACATTAGCTGTGATACCTGTTTGTCTGATTTACGCAATTATATAGAGAAAACAGAGATCTTAAATCACCTTGCTTCAATCCAGACTCTCATGATGCTTGTCTGAAGCCTCACTGTTGTTGCATCAGTGTTACACAGCTTTTTGTTGCCTCTTGCATGTAGATTCTGTCTTGCAAAAGAGAATTCTTCAGAGGAGTTTTTCAAAATCAGATACTGTGTCATTTGGTGTTTCTGGACTCCTTGAACGTGACCATTCTTGAATTAGTGTTACATTTGTAAAATCTGCACCTTCTTTTCGGAAGCCATTGGCTAATAGTAGTGGGCACAAACATGCAGTCTGTAGGAAAATATTTTTCTACTGTTTATCTAGTGGTTTAGATGATGCACAAAGCTAGGGCACATAAAATCACCCTAAATTAAAAGAATCATTTTGGAAAAAAAACACAGTGGAAATAGGGTAAGGTTAAAGAGGAGCAACTGGATCCCTCAAGTGGTGACATCTTTTTTCCCCTGCTACTACAGTTAGAGAGACTTTTGGAGTTAAATGAGTTTGCTAGGACTGGAATAGTCTGGGAAGTCTTAGAAACTAATGGTGTAGAAGAGGAAGAAAGAAATGACAGCTTTTTAGTATGGGAGATTTAAAACAGGAAAACTGAAATAAAAAAGGAAAAACAGTTTGTTCTAGATTGGAAGAAACTTCAGTTAATTTACTGGACTTTACTGGTCACCTGTGCCTAAAGATAAAATGTCAAGCAGACTGAAAATAGTAGTTTTCTCTCATTGACACTGGAGATAAAAACTTTGGAACGTATGAACAGGCAAATCAGTGTTGTATAAACAAAAAAGGCAGTGCTGGAACATTTATTACCTAATTTAATTGAGTTTAAGAGTGATTCACAATCCACTTCTGGGTCAGTTTTCTGCTATTGCTTGTGAATTGCGACCTTGGTTTTTTTTCTAGTTTTAGAGAAGAGAGGCCTAAATTACAGGACTGTGAGGAAGGTAGCTGCTTCAGCACATAATATAATAGCCAGTAGGGAATTAACCAGAGAGAGCCCTTACAAACCACAGTGAGAAGATCAGCCAGGTTCTTGTTTTCTTAAACCATTAAGTCATACTCGGAATAGGCAAATTCCTAACAAATACCAGCATTTGCATGTTCTTGATAGAGCTTATTCATAAGGAGTTGGAGAGATGAAGGCAGTTGACTAGTCATATTGCTGCTCAGGTACTACCATGTTCAACGCTATTCCTAGCAAAATTTTGTGTGTATATATATTTATATGTATGTATATATTTATATTTGTGTGTATACATATATATATATTTGTATCATATATATATATATATATGTGCTAGCTTTGAAGTACTAGAAGTTTCAAAAACGTGTTTTTCTGAGTGAAATGAAAGTGTTAAAAAAAGTCACAGAAGCCATGGACCCACAAGAATAAGAGGTGTAGCCCTGAAGTTTTCACACCTGAAGTGCAGTTCACCATGACATGAATTCTTTCAGGTGGAAATAAGCAAATCCAGAGACAAAAGGCTACTTGTTGCAAGTAGGCATTGCTTCCAGAGTTATTATGGTCTGACTCTGTCATCAGTGCTTACTCTGGCTGTTTGACTTCAGCAGCTGCTATGTGGTATAACTGCAGGATCAGGCCTTCTCTCAAGGGTTAGACAGCTACGGAGATAACTTTGATAAACTGTAGTTTGGAGTACTTAACTGATGGAAAACTGTGTATGCTAGGAGGGAGGCAGTTTGGAAGGTTGTATACATCTGCCTAAGGAAATGGACTTTTTTGTTTTACAGGCGTTTTTAACTGCCATAGGAGACAGGAACCATAGGGCTGTCCTTGCATTGGAACACATGTTTGCACCAGTGCTGGATGGGGCCGTGTCCACTCTGCTTGGGGTGTTAATGCTTGCAGGATCAGAGTTTGATTTTATTGTCAGGTAAAGCATTTTTGTGTCTTGACTCTCTTTCAAAAATAAAAATAAGTGTGCTTTTAATTTGTATTCACTTCAGTGAATCTGTCATTTTATTACTATGCATGGTGTGTCAAGTATGCTTATGTCATGGTCCTGCTTTCCCTCTGTTTTATTAACTCCTTGTTACTTGCTAGACATGGTAGTGTTTCCATTGCTGACATTAAAATCTGTTCCAGGAAAATCTGACACTTAGCATGAAGGAACACAAAAATGTCACTCTTTGGAAAGTTTGCTAATTCTGGGTTTGAGTTAGTTCAAAGCATCTTGTATTGTCCAGTATTAGCTGCATCTGACCTTTAGCCTTGAGGTCCTCCAGACTTCTTGTATGCACAAGAATTTGTATGCAAAGGACACATGAACCTACAAACATTCAACTGTGCTGTGAGTGACTCTCTCAGGGCCTTCCCCTTCTATCCTTATGTGGGTTTTACATAATGAGGAAAAGGGGGAGGGGGGATTGAGGTGGGGGGAGAAAGCACTGTTTAGGAGCTGGGGAACCATAAATATGAACACAGAACTTCATACTGAAATTTTGTACAGCAAAGCCTAAAGGCCCTTCTGTTTAGAACTACAAGCAGGCTGTTTCTTGTGAATATAATTAAGAATGTGAGTTCGTCAAATATAGAGGAAAGCAAGTCTTTTCTTGAGGGGAATTTGAGAAGTGCAATGAAACAGATCCTCTTCTATTCCAAACAACCTGTGGAGCTCTGCAAAATTGCTAATCTTAGAAGTAACACAGGCTCTTTGTGGTAAATTACAGCACACACACAAAAAAATAATCCAAGCCCTAATATGGAACCGAGGTAGAACTGGGCCAAATAAAAATGCTCTGAAAGATGACTTAACTACTTAGGTAGTCATAAGCTGGATAAATGACTAGACTTAACTGACATCCATTTGACAAGAAGAACAACAAAATGTCAGGGGCAGGAACTGGGAGAATGACTGCTAAATCTTATCAGGCTTTTTGTTTATGTATGAAAGAGATTTGAAGAAAGCAGGCGGTTTGCAGTTAGATCTCATGAAACCTACACGAGGGTTATTACTATACAGGTACTTCATGTCTCGAAATGGAAATCTTTTTCCCCCCACATCACAGTTTTTTACTTTATTGTATTGGTATTGAAGAAATATAATTATTCTTTTAGGACCTAGTTATGTAAGGGTTGGAACATTTTGACACACAGGTTACTGATAGATTTAACCTAAATTTACAGGGGTACATTTTTGGTGTGCTACTTTCCTACTTAACAGATGAGATTTTGGCGCACATTTTTGTGTCACAGCAAATGGAAGATTGTAGCAGCCCTTCACACCAAATTTGGATTGGATGTGCTCTCAGTTTATAAAATGAGCCTTTCAACTTTTCAACTTATGTTATTTTACTTTTTTTGGCCATCAGGTTCTGATTTTATAGCACAATCTCACTTCAGTTTGCCATGTTTAAAAAATATAATAAAATAAACTATGGGGAGCCTGAGCATTGTTAGAGTGGGCGAAGACGATCCCAAACTTCCGGAAAGCGACAGATTAGTCCAGCAATGTGGAAGATTAAGTAAATTAACAGACACTGTATACACCAACTGGTCAAAGCTATAATCCTCCTGTTTATTCTAGCGTTAGATGGATGAGATGCAAATGTTTTTAATGCCTGTTGTTGATCTGTGTCCCAGTTTAAAGTTCTGGTGGTTTATGTTAGTAGAGTAGATTGGCTTGCTGATTTTTGCTAATGCAGATCAGAAATTCCCAAATGTTTACAATAGCAGGATATTTATAGTTTTACAGGAATCTGATATATTTGATCAGATGTGGAAACAGGGAGGCAGTAAAGTTTGTTGCCAGCTAGACAATGTAATCAGCAGACCCATTAGTAGCAAACTTGCCCTCTGTTCTTCTCCTTTGCCTTCTCCTCCAGGAATTTACCAAGTCCTTGAAATCATTAGTTACAAGGCAGCCTTAAGTTTAGTCTGAGCCCCAGCTGTGCCGAATACCAACTAGCAAGACTTTCCTTTTACTGACAGGTTTACCTTGGTATTCATGAAGGATCCCAGACCTTAGGCCTCAGTGGTGGGAAAGGACAACTACTTGTGCACTTTTCTCTTCTTCCATAGTATTTCAGCCTTTATGTTTGAATTGGCTGACGCAAAACAAGAGTATTCAGAGATGCTAAATTGTTCAACAAAAGATTAGCCTGCAATGCAGCTCTGCCATTGTGGAGTGCTCTTACTCAGTACAATGCTGAAGCTTACTATAGAATGGGCATTCTCTTTGCAGAAAGCGGGTTCCTGTGTTGTAAAAGAGTTGCAATTCAAGCTATTTGGTAAAACTGGAACTCAGAGAATTCTAGGCGTTAAGTTTGATTAATGAACGGCAAGGAAAACCCTTACCTGATATACTGTAGATTTAATTAGACATCTGCTGTAAGTTGCAGAAGCATTTCACAGTGGATTAGCTTCTGGGAGAAGAGGGCTTCTTTTCCTTCTACACTAAATTGTTTAAATTCTACACCCTTCACTTCATTTGTTTGCTTCTGCTGGGTTTTCACTAATGGGGGCCCCTTTTCATTGTATTTGTGCTTTCAGTCCATTCAGCCGCTCCCTGCACATTCCATATTTTTGTGTTTGTGTAACACATTCATAAATAACATTACATGCTTCCAGATTTTGTGAAATTAACAAATGTAATTTTTTTCTTTCCTTTCTCAACTAACACTTTGTGGAATGTAGCTTCTCTAATTCAAAAGGTAAAAACCCCTATATCTTATATGGGAAGTGATACAATTGTTTTCTTTGATGTTAGTAATATGTTAGAGTTAATTTAGTATCTGTATTATTTTAACATATGTAGGAGTAATTTGTAATCCCTTGTTTTTAACAGTGGCTATTCTTTCCCCCAAACCCTTTAAACTGTACTTCAGGTATTTCTTTGCTGTTTTGGCAATCCTAACCATTCTGGGAGTTCTCAATGGATTGGTGCTGCTTCCTGTTCTTCTCTCATTCTTTGGACCATATCCTGAGGTCAGTAAAATTAATGGTGAACAGAAAAAGCAATACTGTGTCTGCACCACTGTCCCCCTCAATCACCCCCCGTTTTTAGGAAATATTTTTAAAATTTTCTTGGATTAAGTTTCTTGCTCTCAGGCTCTTTTATAAATTTTCATTAAAAGTTCTGTTCATTATATAGTTGATACTACTCTATTTTTAAAGTGGTTTTTTTTGTTTTACTAAGTCTTGTTTTGGAGGTCACAGTAAGCAAACCTGATAGTGTTATTTATACTATGAGCATAATGCAGTGTGCAAACAAGTTAATAAAATAAGGGTTTCCCACAATATTTTGCAAAATACAGTTTATTTTATACTCATAACTTCTGCTTTCCTACCTCACTGGCTCTGTTGCATTCCTCAAAGTGTTTAACTGAGCAGACCACCAGGAAGGCCTGTGTGGACCAACACACACAGTGGTGGTCCACAGACCACACCTTGATAACCATGATTGGTCTGCCAGAAGGTCCCCACTGTCCAGTCACCTCTCCCTGCATCATTCTCCTGCCTCAAGTACCATTTTTGATGCAGGGAAGGCTTCACTTGGATGTTGATGACTTTAGAGTACAAAGTCCAAGTCCAGACTCCAGGAGTCACAGATACCAACTTTTAATTTGGGTGTTGATCATTTATTACCTACCCTGTAGTTAACACAATTACAGTGTTACATGGGGTTATCTTTATCACGTGTCAGTAGAATGAGTGTGCTATATTTCACATGACTATATATATGTGTGTGCACAAGAATGAAACACAAGGTATGTATACAGCACTGGTATATTTCAGAAGTGTTTGAGTTCTTTTAATATTAGTAAAACTTTTTTGACAGCAATGTGTAATCTCTTAATTCCTAACAGTATGCATGACCTGTCTCTTACTCAAACCATGTGTATGTGTGTGTGTTATTACCATATATATTGCTGTGATGTGTGTACCCACCTCTCTTTGCAAACAGACACCAAGTAGCCCTGTGCCAACCCACTGAGGTGATTTTATGAAATCACTGCTAATGCTTGCTGAAGGGGAAGGGAAGCCCACATATTATTTTTATTTTTATATTTACAAGTGCAAGTGCATGCACATACACACACACACATACATGCATTTCCTGAGACAATGATACCCAGAAGAATCTGTGTAGTTTTGTTTACATATATATCCACAGATGGAGGTCATGTCTTCTGTACTTCCATTGATTTTTTTTTTTTTCAGTTCAGTATCTATGTTTATCAAAAAACTGTTGCTAAGGTTGTTGTGGCATGGCAGGTTTGGCAGAACATCATTTGTGTCGAGCACTAGTGATTAAAAGGGTAAAGCTGGCTGAGTGTAACTGAAAGCGTTGCTGTCATCAGGTTTCTCCAGCCAACAGAGACGACAGATTGCCCACACCATCTCCTGAGCCACCCCCCGGTACCGTGAGGTTTGCACTGCCACCTGGCCACACCAATAATGCTTCGGATTCCTCTGATTCTGAGTACAGCTCTCAAACCACAGTGTCTGGCATCAGCGAAGAGCTTCATCAGTACGAGGCCACGCGAGGCCCTGGGGCACCAGTCCATCAAGTAATAGTGGAAGCAACTGAGAATCCTCTCTTTGCAAGATCCACTGTGAGTAGCTTCCATATGGACTAGCAGGAGGGAAAGAGGAAGGTTTTGTGTGTGTTTTATTTTTTGGGTTATTTTTTTTAAATCTATTTATTTTAATGGAAAAATCTTTCTGGCTGATTGTGACTCTGTTAGCAGGGAGTGGAGGTTTTCGTCATTCTCTCCTTTAGAACTGCGTTGGGTACAAAAGAAGAGGCCTGTGGCATGGGTAACTGCTGTTACATCCTATTGGCACCAGCCACAAGAGAGAGCTCTCAGTCTGTTGGATGGCTGTTTTCAGAGAGAAAGAAGGAGGAGAGATTACCTCTTTCACACAGCTCCTTGTGGATCGCTGTCGTATACCTCTCTCTGACAGCACATTTTGGGGAGAAAGATTAGAGCCAGAAGAAAGCAGTTTAAGTGTTGTACCAAATCTTGGGCCTTGTTGCGTCTTGCTACTGGGTTGGCATAATTGCAATTTCAAAGGAAAGAGAAAAAGCTCTGTCTCCTACCCCTGCTGATGTTGCATGCTGAGCTGCAATGCGGATCTGGTTTTGTTCAGCAGAGGCCTAGAAATAGGTACAAGCACAGCCACATTTGAAGTTGGTCACGCTTTATTGACTGATGTAGCTGCTGTGCTTCACGCTCTTTATGGAAATCAGAAAACAGATTCCTACAGTCTATACAAACTACCCTACTAACATCCTGTGTATGTTCCCTGCATGGAATAGCCTTTTCCAAATGCCTACAATTCTGCTTGTTGAGTTAAGATCAAGTGCTCGTCACCCATCCCTTTGAAAAGATGGACCAGCATGTTGTAAGCTTACAATAATGTTTTCAGCTGTCATCCTGTGCTTTTCCCAAAGATGTGCTTTTCCCAAAGATATGCTTTCCAGGTTTTAATAACTTCAGACAAAAACCATGGAAAAATCAATTATCAGATTCCACAACATTCCTTTTGTGGCGTTAGAGCATTATTATAGTTACTCTCAGCATAAAATACAAGCAAGCATGGCATTTGTTTGCTTTGCTTTGTCAGAGGCATAATGGTGCGTGTCTGTCACAGGTGGTTCAGCCGGAAGCAAGGCACCAGCCGAGTCCCCGGCTGCAGCCCGGCGCGGAGCCCAGCACGCAGCAGCCGTGGCACCAGGGCAGGCAGCCCAGAAGGGAGGCCAGGGAGGGCCCGCGGCCTCCTCCTTACCGCCCTCGCAGGGACGCCTTTGAGATTTCTACTGAAGGGCCCTCGGGACCCGGCAGCAGGGATCGCTCGGGCCACAAGGCTCGTTCCCACAGCGTGAGGAGCCCGGCCTTCGGGGCCGCGGGCGCCGCAGGAGCCGCAGGAGCAGCCTACTGCCAGCCCATCACCACTGTGACCGCCTCGGCTTCAGTCACTGTTGCTGTCCACCCTGCCCTGCACAGCCACAGCTCTCGGGGAGCGAGCTTTCCCTCCTACGAGGGACACCATGAAGCTGGCCACGCGCCGTTTGAGGACCCCCATGTGCCCTTCAATGTGCGGTGTGAAAGAAGAAATTCTAAAGTAGAAGTTATAGAACTGCAAGATGTTGAATGTGAGGAAAGGGTACCTGGCAACAGCTCGCAGTAAGGTAGGTCCATCCCATCTAACTGCAAGCTTTGGCTTGTGTCGGGCAGTGGTGTGATTAAAAGAAAGAGGACAAATAAAGTTTCCCAGAGGTACCTTTTCTTAGATAGCACAACTTACAGGTCACACTGATCACCTGAAGTCTGCGAACTATGAGTATAGTATATTTTGCACTAGACAGGAGGTTGGCTAAGATAGTGCTCTCCAACATTGGGAAGTCACAGTGCATTCAGATACGAACTACTTCAAAGAGCCTTGCTACATGGATAAGTACATGATACAATCCCAGTTTTCCAGATGAGGAAAATGAATCAGAGGTGTTGTATAACATCTTCAGATCTGTGTGACTGCATTTACCATTGCATAAGTCCTGTCTAGTCTGATCCCTGAATCAGGCATGTTCTAAAACATCATATAAAATAACATTGCCTAGGAGAGTGTAAAATTGCTAGCTACTTCAGGAGTTGTCATCTCTTGAATAAAATAGTTTGTGAAAGAATTTAAAGCCCATAATGAGGACTGAATCCCTCTGGAAGATGAGCCAAATGAGAAGTGGGAAGTCCTACCACGCCTAGTGCACTGCTGCTCAGCAGAGTGTCCCCTGCTCTTTGGGGGGCCTTCAGAGACCTACCCAGTGACCTCCTACACTGGAGGTGTCTGAGCCCACCTCTGCCTTGCCAGGGGCAGCTGCAGTGGCTATTGCAGATTTGCATAGGGTAGAGCTGCCCACTGAGTTTTTACACAGAAAACTTCTTGGGGCTCTTACCTGAAAAACTATTTCTCACTATTTTTACACTGTTCTTCACTTGCAGGGAAAAAAGAAAGTGTTAGAATAGTTACTTACCTGTGGATTTCTGGTTTTTTTCTCCTTCTTTGTTGGAACTTTTCAGTGACAGACACTAGTTTGAGCAGAGCAAGTAATTCGGTCCTAGACTATTTTGCATGTACACATGCATGCATGTGTATGCACACACACAGAGTTTTGATGGAAAATTTTTATGATAATTCAAAATGAAACTGCTCTCTGAATTATAAAGTGTCTCTCCAAACATCCTAAAGCATAAATAGACATGAATAACTTTAGTCTTGCATTACTTTAGCCCCACTTGGGCTTAGCTTTTTCAAGCTGAAGTGCATGGTAATATGAGATTCTTAAATAAGCTCAGAAGGAGTACTTCTTCAACTGTTCATTTGACTTAATTTGTCAGAGGTATCAAAAACTGAGAACTTAGAAATTAAAGCGTCTACATTTTTTTAAATGGCATCAGTATTTCTTCACTAGGAAATTAATGACTGAGATGAAAGCAGAGCCAGCATTTCCTGACTGCTAACTCTAACCACAAAAATCGTGAAATGAGTTGGCTTAGTTTGATTTGTTTGTTTTTTCTTGAAATTTAGTGAATGTTTGCTTTTTTTTTTCCCCCTCCTTAATTGTACAGGGTAATAACTGAAGCAAAGAAGAGGCCAAAGATGGAAAACTGTATTCCAGAACTGCTTGAAGAGAAGAACTGCTTGAAGTTGTAGAAAAGGACATGCTGCATCAAGACAACAGTTCACTGTTACTGTAACCTATTGTATTATTTTGTTAAATATTTCTTTTAAGTATTTAAAAGATGTACACATATGTAATATACAAAAGAACGATGTAAAGTAGTATAATCTGGAGTAATTTGCCTTTGGGCAATAGAATGGGGACAATATTGTGTGCTCTTTGTACTTTTTGTACATTGATATCTGTGCCACAACTAAGCTTAATCTAGTTCTAAATTTCAGCATAAGTTGCTGCTGCTTAAATATTTTATAATTTACTTGTATAATTCTATGCAAATATTGCTTATGTAATAGGATCTTTTTAAAGGTACATGTCTGTTTAAAATATTTTAAATTTGCGTATCACAACCCTGTGGTAGTATGAAATGTTACTGTTAACTTTCAAACACGCTATGCGTGGTAATTTTTAAAATAAGCAAATATGAAGAAAAGCAAGTTAATCTGGGAGGCTTAAATAGACTTAGCTATGTGCAGGTTTTGTTTTGCTATATGTGTTCATGTGTGCATCTGGAAACACGCATGCTTTTGCGTGTATGTTCCTGGTGTACTGTAGTTTCTCTTTTACTGTATGTTAACACTTGGTGGGCTTACAAACCCACTGATGCTGATGTGAGTCTGGCTTTCCCTGTTAGTAGGCACTAGTGAAAACTCTGTTCTTGTTTACCAATATACACAACTATATACTGCCATCATCAAAGGCCCAACTAAAATACCAGAGAAGACAGGGAGTTGAGGTTTGGAATTATGTTTCAGTTCCCAAGCTCTGAATGACTTGGTTCACATGACTTTGATCAAGTCACTTGACTGCCCATGCCTCAGTTTCTCATTCTGTAAAATGGTTATAATTACACTTACCTACCTCCCAGGAATGTTGTGAGGCTTAATTACTATTCATGTAGTGCTTTGATTTTCTTTTTTTCCTTGCAAAACATGCCAGGTAAGTGCAAGCACTATAACCATTATTTTTTCACTTCCAAAGGTGCTGGATATTGAGAGGTGCTGGTGGTTATAGAAATACAATGAGCATCTGCCTTATTTTGATACTGTTAATCATGAATGGCATTAGAAGCTGGATAATGAATTGCTTGATGGTGAGCCACACCTTAACTGAGTCACTACAGCATTGAAAGCAGTATCTTTGGTCACCTTATTTTCATGGCAGGAGGAAGTTAATAGTAAGTGATAAAAATCAAATGGAAGGGTTAAAAAAAAAAAAGCATATTCACTTTTTAAATATACATGGCTTTCTGGTGGGCCGGGATGGTAATTACATGTAAGGCCTGGGTAGTTCTTTTCTCTGTTGTTTGTGTTTTCCCATGCTGCATTGGCACTTTTAACTATAACAGCTAAACTGGGATCTCTTTGCGAAACTAATTTAGCTTTTTGTACTATTGTTTTTAAACTAAAAGGGGATTGCTGCAGGTGAAGGGTCTGGAAAAACACTACAATCCGTGTTCCAGTTGGAAACAAACCCTAGGAACAAAGAACCTTAATTTAAAATAATGTAACACAAGTTTTTGGTATCTCTGTCTTCTTTTTTCATTTTTTTTTCTGCCCTTCTCCAAGCTGTTTTTTTAGAGCAAGTAGATGTTCAGTTTTGTATTCAGAGCCAAACACAACCAATATTCAGTTTCTAAACACAGCAGTGGTGGGGCTTTTCTGTATATACACCTGAACAGCAGTGGCCAATTCTTTGATGGGAAAGTGTTTTTCTCCGGTGGCTTCAGGGAGTCTATCTTTGCCCGCAGACCTTGCCAGCAAAATGAATGGGGATAATTAGAATGCACAAATTTCCATGCCTTTTTTGCTCACTTGAAAACACTTTGATATGAGGCACTTGTTTACAGATCTCCAATGTGAACGCTCGAAGAGCAGGTGGCGAGAGCCTGGTGTCATTCCCGTGATACATAAGCTACTGTTTCAGTGCACACCAAGGGTTAATGTCGCAACTGCCTACTGGTCCAGTTCACTGTCTAACATGACAACTCTTGATGACAGAAAGATGAGGGGCCCCAATTTAGCACTAGCAGCATAGTGACCTCAGATCATACAAACTCTGCAACAAAGCCGTATGATACTGACCGGAAGGTGCCTTCAGCCGCCAAGCTGGTGCGCTCACGTGTCAGAGGCTGGCAGGGCTCCCACTGGCACCGCTCTGTGCCTCAGGCTGCCTTGCTTCCTGCTCTTCCAAGGGACGGAAGGGGCCCAGGGCAAGCTGCAGTGTCTCCCACCTGCCCCTGCCCAAGTCTGCCTGCATGCTCGTGTGTGGGTGAGCTGTCTGCTGCTTCGTGCACAATGTAGACCTTCCTCTTCGATAGTCACATTGGCAAGGGGAGAACTCAGTGGCTGGCAACATTTATTTTGTTTTGGTTTTGTTTCTTAACTTTTTTAATCATGGGTGATATTTATATTTTTGTATAATAAGAATGTTTTTCTTTCAGTATTTGTCATGCCAGTTTATAACAAACAAAATGCAGGGATTTTATTTCTATTGGAAACACTATTACAGTTATGTTTTTACTGTTTAATGGATTTTTATTTGTATAGAGTGCTTACTAATGTTAAATAGGAAAGAGTATATAACATTTACATTATGGACTTGTTGTAGCTTTTAGTGTAAGGAGTTAAAAGGAAAAAATATTCAAACTGGGTCTCATTGCCTGCCTGTTTGGTAGGAGTGGGTTTGTGTCATTTCAGTTACAAAGATAAAATTGTGCCATATAATTTATTTATATGAAAATTTATTTTTGTAGTGTACATAGAGGTCAATCAGTCTTTTGACAGAAGTATATTTTTAAAGAGTTTATATGTAATGATGATACCATTATGTTTTGGAACACTGCTGAGATACAATTACAGTGCACACTTTTCCTTGTAAACCCCCTGGAGAAAAAAAAGTGTTTAACAGTGTTAAGAGAAAAAGAGAGTGTGAGTATTCATACAATTCTGAACTGTGTTTTAGTTACGATTTGTGATCTAGTGTGGTTCTCATTTTAAGCTTTGAATGGAAATTGTACAAACTCTCTAAATATTAATGTTCAAACACTGATAGAAATTCTAACATGAATAAAAAAAAAATTATAACTTACTGGTTGTGGAATGTGGTTGCTTATGGAATGCTTCTTTATTTACTGCTGGTTATCTCTGCAGATGCAACCATATATAGAGGTTTTTTCTTCTTAGATGTGGGAGGAAATTCTTTGTCTTTTTCCCATCTCTGTAGTTGATAACTCCCTGACTGAGTTGTAGGCTCCCTAAATTGCATAAGACTATCAGTCTGGGTACTTCCACGTTGTGGAAGAAGAAGTAAATGTGGAGTTCTGAAAACTACAGCCCTCCATGAGAAGGGGGATTCTTGACAAAATTCCCTCTGGGGCGTGTGCTGCCGCTTGCCAGCCAGGGTGCAGGTCCCGGTGCCCCGCGTGAGCCTCCCCTTGGCAGGGAGGAGAGGCTACAGCGGGCAGAAGAGAGAACAGTCTAAGGAGCAACATCTGTCTGAAGCCATTTGCATTGTAAACCGCAGAGTGGTTTCTCCTGGGCAGATACTCTGCCAAGCATCCTTCAAAGTGCCACAGAGCCAGAAGTCCTTTGCTTTATCCTATCACCCTTAGTTGAATTTTCTCATGAGTCTTCCAAACTTCTCATAAACCAAAGGCCCAGACATGTATTGAGATAGTTTAGAATCCAGCCCCTACTTTCCATGGTCAGAGGAAGTACAAATACGATTTTCTATTTTATGTTTTCTGGAAGTTTAACCACACAAGAGAAAAACAGAGTTTAAGGACTTGAACTGCACAGCTTTTACACATGTGTTTTTGCTACTCAAAATACTCTCCCTCACACACCCTCAGGATTAGCTAGCCTGAGTGAGGTTGCAGATTTGGCTTTTGTGGATACAGCCTATGAGAATAGTGCTCACTTAGGCCTTGCTTTCACTCAACTCATTCACTTCATCTTTTGTGTCCCAGCCATCCATGGAAGCAGCTCCATTCACACAGCTGGAAACCATGTAAATAAATCAATACATTCTGTCCATCAGAATACAGGGTTTTTTTCTTTAAACACTCTATTTTGTATCAACAATAGCTACTTATATGATCTTACTTGTAATGTTTAGCTTTCTTATCATTTTGCTGTCAATCTGATAAACCCCAGGTAAGAACTTGATCAGATTTTTGCCAGAGATTGGCCATATTTATTCAGGCCTTAAGTAAACATGTGGCCAAATTTTTGTTGGCATAATGCATGTATTTAACAGCTTGAGGAATGCTGCATGCTGCTAAATTGCAGCAGCACTGATGTATGAACAGGTGTTTCATTTTTGTTAACTTTTACTCCCAGTGAGCATTTGAGACATTGACTGTTTATATCTGAATATACCATTGCCAAATTGTAATTCTTTTTAATGTCTGCTTCTACCAATGAGAACAATTACTACTTTCCAATTCCATTTTACCCATTCTTGTCTTTTTTGTTGCAAACATGTTGAATCTTATTGCTAGGACAGAGTGCATGCCAGAAAACTGCACTACCTAGCTTAAGTGGCTTGAAAAAACACATGCCCAGTTTAACCTTCTCTGGTTAATTTCAGCTAATTAAGCACCAGAATGAAGCAGTACTCTGCTTTGACCAAAAAA
>VZTR01022060.1:40748-56530 GCA_013400775.1 Chaetops frenatus | reverse complement strand
CCTTTCCAAACCCATTCTGACTGGGTCTGATCCCATGGTTATCTTGCACGTATTCTGCCATATAATGGCACTCAGCTGCTCCAGGACAGCTTCTGGCACCTAGGTCAGGCTAACTGGTCTGTAGCTCCTTAGATTCCTCTTGTGGCATCCACCAGTGTCTCCAGCACCCAGATCTTGGGTAGATCCCATCCAGCCCCATAGACCTCTGTGTCTCTAAGAGGTGTTTCAGGTTGTTGATCTTTTCCTTCTGGGTTATGAGGGCTTATTCTGCTCCTTGTCTCTGTCTTCCAGCTCAGGGCCTGAGTAACCTGAGGACAATTGGTCTTGCTATTAGAGTCAAAAAAGGCATTGAGTACATCAGCCTTTTTTCCTCATCCTTTGCCACTGTGTTTCCCTCTGCTCCCAGTTAAGAATGGAGACTCTCCATAGATCTCTTCTTATTGCTGATGTATTTGCAGAAGCATTTTCCATTGTCTTTTACAGGATAGACAGATTAGAATCTCATGGGACTTAGCCCTTTTAATTTCCTCACTGCATAACCTCACAGTTCTCCTGAGTTGTCTGTTCCTTGTTCCAAAGGTCATAAACTCTCCTTTTATTTCCCTGAATTCCAGCCAAAGCTCTATGCTCAGCCAAGCTGGTCTTCCCTGGCTGCTTGTCTTTCAGTATATGGGGACAGCTCCCGTGCTCCTTTGTTTTTAGAATTTCCTTCTTAAAGCATGTCCAGCCTTCTTGGACTCCTTTGCCCTGTAGGATGGCTTCTCAAAGGAGCCTTTCAACCAATCTCCTAAACAGGCCAAACTCTGCCCTCCAGATGTCCCAGGCACCAATTTTCCTGTCCCCCCTGTCTACATGTCCGAGAACCAAAAACTCCATCATTTTGTGACCGTTGTGCCCAAGATGGCCTCTAATGATCACATCACCCACCAGACTTTCTCTGTTTACAAACAGAAGGTCCAGCAGCTGCTGTCCCTAGCTGGCTCACACGCCAGCTGTGTCAGAAAGTTCTCTGCCAAACACTCCAGGAACCTCCTAGACTAAGGCATTGTTTGAAGGCAAGACCTTCACAGGGGTAAGTAAAGCACTTGCCGTCTGTAGAACTGAGAGAAGTAGTCTTGTGTTGGCAAACTGGAGGTTATGTTCTCTTACAAATGTGCTTCTGTTGACATTTTTCCCACTTTGCTGTCATTTTTTTTCAGAAGTTTCAATGACACAAGAAAATCCCCAAATATAAAAAGGGGTAATGTTGTTCTAGATGCTTTTCTTCTGAAATTCTGCTACAACAAAACTAGTTACAGGAAGAATGCATTGCATATTTTTTCTGTTTTGCCTACGAGTAGATTCTTTTTTTCAAGATAAAATCTGTAGTTTTTAGTGTTGGGGTTTTTTTAATAGAAAGGACTTAAAAGGCAAATAGGATTTCGTGATTGGCTGTATATAGAGCATAACCTTACTAAGCATACACAGACAATAAATATATTACTTAACTTCAGAAATTCTACTTACAAATTCATAGATACATATCAATGATCAAAGAACCTGTCTCATCAAGACAGCATCTCAAATATTTGTTTCTGTAAACCCTTGATAACAAAGCACTCCTTAAAAACAAGCAGGAAAGACCCACAATGAAAAAGACTGACACTGTATAAGTGAAGCAAGTGAAAAGGGAATCCTGCCTTCCTACAGGTCCCTTCTGGCTTTGGTTTATCCCGTGGCCTTCTTCAGGATCATATAATTTTATTTAGGCACCAAGAGGGGCTACTAAATTTTCAGGAGCACTGAGAGCTCAGCTACGGTTCCTCTGTTGGATGGATGCTGGCCTCTTTGTTCCACCCTACAGAGGCAGGAAAGAACAACCAAAACTTCTTTCTCTTTTATTTCTTGCTATACTTTGTTCCAAAGGAAGTGGGCTCTGGAAACACTCACCATTGTAAATCATGGCTTAAATTCAATCCTTGGTCATCTGTTTAACTGCTGCTCTGTTTTCAGACTTGCATCCAGTGCTGCATTGTTGGGAGAACAGAGGGTGCTGCACTGCCACTTGAAAATATACGAAAATTATAATGGATAGTAGTAATCTACAGTAAAATTACAGTAGTAAATTGTCAGGAAAATATTGATTTTAAAGAGTTCTTTATGTTTCAAAATTAAAAGTGGCTACAAGTCTTATTTATTGAGTTCCATGAATCTTTTCCCATTCTTTTATGATTATATCTTACACTAACTGATAAAATCTAAGCCTTTCATCCCCCACAGACGCTTCTTATTCCAGCAGGCCTTTGATCCCATGTGATTGTCTTGAGTGGCACTATTGGGTCAGAGCATTTTCTCCTGAGCTTTTTGAGCTGCAGCATATTCATAAGGGGGGCCTTTTATGAAGATTTCTTCTGCCACTGTAATGGAAAACATAGATTTGTGATCTGTCCCTTACAGGATATTAAACAAAAATTATGCCATCATTATTGGATTAGTTACCTCAGTGCTTTGCTTTAACTTGTTAGCATTACATTTTTCTAAATGGCTTATTGCTGCTTTAATAGGAATGGATTTTGAGTGGCTCTGAAATAGAAAATTAATAAAGGGATAAACTGTGTAATCTTTTAGACTAATTAAAAAATGTGTGACTTTAGCCTTCATACAATTAAGCTTGATTTAAATTCTCTCCCATACCTTTATCAGGGTTTAAATTCCCTTGTGCCTTTCCATGGAAGGGAAGTTCCATGCTTAGTAACTCAGGAGGAGGCACTGAGGAAGGATTTTTCTGTAACTAGTTGATATAAGATGAGCTGAAGTTAAAGGGGAAGTATGATACACAGAATTTACTGTGTATGCATAAGAGCAAGGAGTTTAGATAATGTAATCTGGTCAGATATTTATTTCATGATCTTCATAAGTGTCTCGAAACATGTTGCTGAAAACAGATGTTCACTGTGTCAGCAGAAACATAGCCACGATACTGGTCTTCCTTCACACACCCTCTGATAAAAATGGCATGTCTAGGTTCATGCCCATTTAAGCAGGCTATTGTCATAGCCTGGGAACAATGATCTACAGCACCCCAGAGCATACAAAACTTGAAACTGTATGTTGTTTGAAGGTGGCTGAAAGAAGACCTTGCCTCTGTGAAATGTGCAACTTTGTATACTGCTATGTAGAATAATTGATAACCATTCAATGTTTATGCAAAAGCATCTTTGTTAGGTTCTCTCTAATGTCTTTACAGAACATGAGATAAAATGAAGAAGAAAACCCCAGGAATAAATAAAAGAACACCTGGAATCCTACTAAAGACAATACAGTCCTTTCCCCACAAAATACTGGCTCCAAGAAGTGTGTACTACCTTCTAGGATTCATCTTTCTAAAGAATAAAATGCATCCAAGTTGTTATTCTCGGAATTGTCAGTAGTGGTTCTGGCATAGCAGTAAAACATTGGAACTTTGGGCACAGAATAGTTTAATCCTTTGTGGAAACTAAGAACACTATCACGTGAACAGCTACTATGTCAATTAGCTTGACTTTAGACTTGTGAAGAGAATTCAGTCGATGTTGCTTACTTGGATTTGCATTGTTGCTGCAGTGGCTGTATCTCTTTTACTAAAATACAGGAATTTGTGGTTGTTTCTTGTTCCCAGCATTCTGCTTTGGACCTCCATACTGCTTATATANACCTCCATACTGCTTATATATGTTCATTTACGTTTTCCACTTGGATATTTACTTGCATTTACCCCAGCTTTCCCATTATTTTCACATAAGAAAATGGGCATATTTGAGTTAGGTCTTCTAAATATAAATAATACATGATATGGTGGAGGGCCACAAGAAACTTTCATTTTATTTTGATGCAACTTATTCAGTTCAAGACCTTCTACCCACATGAGTGACATCTAGCTATCCTCATAAGGAAAAAAGTCTGTTGATATGAAGAAGAACTAACTCATAGAACAACCCAGTGATAAAAAAAAATATCTTCAAAAGTGTGGGGGGTTTTTTTGGTTTTTTTTCCAGGTATTTGTCTGCAGGAAGGTAAGCCACCATTTAAAACTCGAGGCATTTAAATCTTTTGCCAGTATACCTCCTGAACATCTGATACGGATTTCAGGACTGAAGTTATCCATTTGGTGAGAATTTTTTCCTCAGGGTAATGTGCAACATGTTGGACAATCAGATACAGCTAAATTCGGGTATATATCTGGGGTGCTGATAACTGTGTTTTGGAATAGTGGTCTTATTATTAATTGCCTGGTTGATAGACTTAAACCATTTGGTGCTTGGACACATTGGAATCCTTTAAGTAAATAGTTTAGTCTTGGCATCCTTTCACCGTAACTGCTGCAACTTATCCAACTTAATGTCAAAGGGGTGGATGTTTCATCTCGAAGCACATTTAGAAGGACAAAATTTGGTTTTATACACACAGTCTCTTACACTAAAAGCACAGATTTTCAAACACTTTATAAAAGCCCATAATTCATGCCCAGCCACAGGCAGGATTTGCAGCTATTTCAGCCTAAGTTGAGAAAGCACCTTTTTCTTTGCTGGAGAAACCTGCATTTCTTAGACTGCCTTGAATGCAGGTTGGGAGTCTGACATCATGGACTGCATTCAAATATTGCTCTGAGAATTTGGTGACTGAGAAAGAAAATTTACATTTAAACAGATAGTAAGAGTTATGGAATATAAGCATACTTCTATATGAATAACCATATATTACAATAAAGATAGTTAAGCTTCAATCCTGCAAATCTTTGCTAAGTGCTCAACTCTCAAAGGACTCCTAAGTCTGTAAAACTAATCAGATGTGTAACTATTTGCAGGATTTGTGCATTAGGACTTTTCTGTATCCTATGTAGCTCCATGGAGGTCAAGTCTGGGATATTTAAAACCTTTAAGGTGACATATGCTCACCTTGCTGAGGTGTTGAAACATTTTTGAAAGTAGAAGATACTCATATGCCAATGGAAATAATCTTAAAATAGGATGGAACACCTGTCAGGATCTGTAAGTGTTTCTGTGTGTATGGAAAGCAAGCAAATACCTACAGGTGCACTACAGCAAAAGAGATAAAAGATTTTGTAGCGCAACAGGACATCGGCAGGATTCCTGGAATCATATTTTGCTCTAAAGCTCTAAGTACTTAAAGAAAATAATTAGTTTCACTGCTGCAACATAGTTCTCCTAGTAAAACTTTAGAAACTTCTCAATTTACTGACACGGACCCAACAATGGCTTAGAGGGATCTGTTGATACTTAGTTTTGTCTTATTAGAAGTGATGAAATCAAACCTGAAAGCCCTGCTGCTTCCCTCTAAATGTAATTACCCAGGGAGTTTAACTCTGGTGAAATAAAAGTCTGTCGTTTGACAAGATCAGAACTGGTTTTATGTACTGATAAAGATCAGAAAATTCAGGTAGGTCATCTCACTTCTAGTCTAAAGGTCAGTACTGAGGTAAAAATTGCAAATATTTGAGAACTGGCAGCATAAGAGGCTTTATTGGTACCTGGGCTTATATGTATTATCATAATACAAACACATTATGGGCAGCAAAAACTAATGTTTTTTTACTAAACATACAGAATCTCCTTTTTTTTTTTTAACCCCAGCAGCAATACCAATTTTTCAATAATGGTGTTTTTCTGTGTTTTCATTTTGTTTTTTCAAATCTGAATATTACAAAAATATAAACCTATGTGCAGATGACTGTTCTGAAAGATATTGGAACGATCAGATATATAAGTTTCAACATTTATTCAGTAGTTTGCAGAGCTTAAATCAACCCATGCTTTATTCCTAACTGTGCCCATCTCCACTTCTGAGCATGAATAATTCCACTAAATGCCCCTATTCCGTTCCAGCAAATCAATTCCAAATGTGTTTTCTTGATTTCGTCTTTTGCTACTACACTGTCTCCACAGACGATGTTTTAAATTGAACTGTTTATTATTTATAGGCTCTTGTTAAAGACTGTAAAATTCTGCCTGTGTTAAATTTTCATTTTGGCCTGCTGGCCAGCTGGTATTCTGAATGATCCTGTCTTTGTGCAAACACACGAGATACTTGGCGAAGATTAAGTACTTACTTCTTGGGGAATAAATGCTCTTATCAGAGGCTTTGTTTCCTTGGTAGGCAGTAAAGATGCTACATTTGCCAGCAGACGTGAAGGGCTAATCAGATAAACTGATATGAAATTTGCCGGAGTGCTACACTGCCATTTTTCATAATAAGGAAAATTAAAACTGTATGACTGAAATGCTGAGAGGTGACTCAAATAATTGACTGGTTAATGTTAAGAAGGTGTAAATTCTCCAGAAAAGCCCTGCGCATACCAGCTGAAAATGCAACCCATGAAATAAATCCATCTGCCTACATTTGTTTTAACAGTAATACTGACCTTAGAGAGAGGTATTTCCGAAGGATTTTTAATGACCAGCTGGAGTTAATAGCCTCTGGCTGTACCTCAGGCTTTAAACTCTGCCTAGCAAGCCATTAATTCCTAGGAAATGCTCTGTTCCTTGATTGTTACTCCCTAACAGCATGACAACCTAGACTGTAAATAGCTCTTAGCAGAGAAAAATAATATTCTTAAATGCACATAGTACCTTCCTTCAGAAAAGACTCCAAACTATTTACAAGGTGAGGGTTCTGAAAAAAGAAAGTAAGCAGAAATTATTATGTTGCTGGGAAAACAGCCTTTCCTTATGGACAGGTCTAAGCAGATGCCTATTCTCAGTACGTGCCTGAGAAATTAGACACCCTTAGGGCTGTGTCATTGCCCACTGCTGGTGTTTCTGGCTGTAGGCTAGGGAAGCATCAGAATTACCCTCTTCTACTGCTGGCCTGAGTTTTGTGGACGTTTACGAGTCTTCTGGGGAAACACACCGAACGCCTGCAAATCTCTGTCACCAGAGAACAAAAATGGCAAAAAAAAAAAGAAAAAAAGTATGTTGTTTGTGGTTAAGTCTTTCTGTATATGTACAAAGCCTAAGACATCTAAGGCAATAGAGCCTTATTTGCAGCGATTGCATGCTGCAGGTGAGGAAAGCATGTGGTAACTGAAAAGGATGAGCCAGAAAAAAATCAGTCTTGATTGCTGCCATCTCTTCAAGAACATCTGTGATGACGATAGTAAGTATGACATTGGAAGTATGAAGAGTCAGACCCAGTGACTGATAAACCAGAGGAAGCACCTGGCTGGAAGCCAGATTTTCTAGCTTACTCTGTAACACCAGAGCGGCACATCTAGGCCACCGTTTCCCAATCAAACACAAGCCTTAGTGAGCTGCCAAGGAATTTAGTCCTGATGCTGAGAAACTGTAAGCTCACGTTTAATAGCATGCACATCAGTTGCACTTGCCACAGTACTCTGCCTAGCCTTAATCACAGGACCTAAGGCTTTGCCAGACCAGTAGAAAAGGCTGTGCAGAAGGCTCTGCTAGGTATGCAGCTGCACTACACAGAAACACAGAGCTTCTACAGCTTGAAATTTATTCATAACAAGCCACTGTTAAACCCGCCTGTTTCAAATTTGTGCATGAGAGGAGACTAATACTACAGATTTGTAACAGTGCTAAATATAATATGATAAATAACCTTTTGTTCCATGTTGGTTAAGGAATTTTATCATGTGGATATGAATAAAAACCAGTGATGAGCGTGAAACTGCTAGAGAAATCAACCTCAAAGCCACAGAAATAAACCAGTGGTCTTCCAATAGAGAGTATTCTGCAGCGTTGATCTTTTTAATGTTATCGTTATTTGTAACTGGCCTACTATGATTTTTGTATGTCTAACATTGTTACAAGTTCCCTGAACAAGCACTAATACATTTTATTATAATTTTAAATAGAGTGCTGCTGAAGCTAGCAAAATGACAGTTTGAAACCTGTTTTTCATTTGTTGCAGACTTTCTGAAAAGACCTCTTGTGTTTTCTCCCCGTTGTTTCTTAATTAGGCTTTCTTTATTCCATGACAAATAGGTATCACACCATTATGCAGCCACAGATGAAGTCTTCACACATCCTTTCAGTTCCCATTCATGCACTGACACAACACAGAGCAGCACTAAATCATGTCCACTTTTGATTCTTCTTAGTGGGACAGAGCAGCCATAACTGAACAGAGTGCCTGACAAAGTATGAATCATCAGGATGTCAGCTGCAGTGCATGAGCAGCTCTGACAAAAGATGCACAAGGTCTTGGTGATGGAGTTTTTGCTCCACCTTTCTTATACCCTGAGAAAAAAATCTAGATAGTGTCAAGCTCCCTACCTTATCATCCTTTTGACCATCTGTTTCCATGAAGAGCTTGGCTCTCACCCCGTGGCATAGAGAAGGATTTTTGAGAGGTAGTAAGCAATGCCACAGCCCCCATATTCATAGGTTTTGAATATTGAAGACACTGGAACCACTGAAAATAGATAATGTCTCCCTAACTAATTTAGTTACTTGTTTTACATGCTGTATTTTACATGTTGTAATGTATGTAATGTTGTAGCCACATATGACATTTAGAACATTTCACTGCTGTATCCCATATCACANAAGAGATCAGTGCCTGGCCCTCCTCTTCCCCTCACAAGGAAGCTGCAACTGCAGTGAGGTCTCTGCTCAGTCTCCTCTTCTCCAGGCTGAACAGACCAAGTGACCCCAGCTGCTCCTCATACAGTTTACAGGCCCTTCACCATCCTTATGGCCCTCCTGTGGATGCTCTCTGACAGCTTAATGTCTTTTCTACTGTGTGGTGTCCAAAACCAGTAAATACACTAAGAAACTACTCAGAAGCCTTTTTGCATTGTAGATACTTGCCCGGTGTCGCCTTAGATTTCCTTCTCAGTTACAAAAGTTACTGGTGCTTTAATTTTTTTCTTATATTATGACCTTATAGTATTTAATTAGTCCATGGAAAAGGCAAGGATTAATGACTTCCTAGAAACCACAAAGCCAACTAATGAAGATTCAGGCTTATTTAGTCCTATCACTCGAGTGTATTTTTTTAATTTACAATAATTATTGTATTTGCTTTTTAAATCATGTTCCTTAGTCCCCATTTCTACAACATTTTACAAAGCCAGTATCACTTTGCTCATTTAATAGGTGGGGAAAACTGCCACAAGGAGGAAGGGGATTCAGCTTCATAGTATGTTTGATATTGTATTATTTAATGATAAAAACTATTTTGTGAGATCAAATATGAAAGAAACTCTAATGGTATTTTAGCTGCTGCCAGAGATTTTTTGTGTCCTATGAAATGAAAGAAATACGTAAAGGTAAGGCAATCCATAGTTAAATACCAGGTTTGAGCTAAAGCTCTTAAGCAAACTCCAGGGGACAACTCTAAGAGAAAACAAGGAAAGCAAGGAGTGTGACACTGTGGGTACAAGAGAAACAGGTGCAGGCAACTGTTTTCAAAATTAATAAAATCTTTTATGGAGCAACAAGCTCTATTCCTTAAACTTAGGATTGCATGAACAGCCTTATGGGCTTTTGGACTCCTATTTTGTGATTTTTAATACATTAAGTTTTATTTTACAGGTGAAAATAACTTGGCATTGTGATGTTAAGATTTGGATTAGTTCAATACAATATAAAAAATGTATTAATTTTTAGTTTAGAGAAATATACTGTCAGTCTTTTTCTTCAACAAAATACAATATTTATTTTTGCTATTTCATTTTGCACAATGCATTTGCATATATACCTTTCATTTATAAGGGTATTTGAATAAATCTTTTCCAACCAGGCTTTATGTGGTCTGTATAAAGCTGTATCAAGCTCTTTTGAACAGTATGGATTATATTCATGCAAGCGATTATCAATTGTGAATAAGATTCCGTGTATTAGATTATAGATCATTTAAAGGTGACCCAATGTAAATATTCAGTTAATGACGCAAGAAATTAAGGGAACAAAGGAACACTGCATTAATGAGAGAATGATGGAAAACAAATTGGTATTTTGTCAGAGATGTCACAAGGAAGGGATTAAATCTGAAGACAGACAAGGTTAAAGAAAGGTTAATACCAATAAAGGAAGAATGATTGCTAAAATAACTGAAAGGAGATTTATGAAAGACTGCATTCCACCGAATTGTAAATATGAGTATTGCAGGCAAAGGAGTGTGGATGACAAACTGTTTAAAGAAAGAGTGAAGGCAAAGGAATACTAGAGTTATACTTCCTCTGGGAGGTCAAAGAAGCATGATACTGCAGTGTCCAACAGGCTAAATGAAGGAATGAGAAATACAATGGTTTCAGTTAATGTACAGAGACTGTGGGGGGAAAGGTTGGAAATCCACAAACTGCTGTTCTTATTTTCTGTCATAGAGCTGTTTCAGCCACTTTTTGACTAACAAGGGAATGAGTCCACAGACTTGTTATATACTACTTCGGTAGCTACTTTAAGCAAGATACTCAGTAAGTGGACATCTCTTCCATTTTGAAGGGAATCCCTACTGAGGGATTTTTTTTTCTAAGGCAGTGGTCTGCAACATTGAAAACATGTCATTTGTAAAGGCATAAAGGCTACAGTTGTAGACTGGCCTATGTTGCTGTGAACAAATGATCATATATGACATTCAGCAAACATGGAAAAATGCAGATCATAAAGATGAGGCTTTTTTCAAACTGGTTAGCTAACGATGCCTGCATGAGATTGGTTTAAAATGAAAAAGTGGTATCTTCTCAGTGTCTCTCCATCCAGTCCTCTTTTACTATGTTCTATGTTTTTGGGTTTTTTTAAAATAGCAATTTCATCACTAGGAATACTATGGTGGAAATTCATGCCTTGAGCAAATATTGATAATTTCTTCACTTTCATCTGATGTNTTTTTAGTACATTTCTAGTACATTTAGTAAATTCCTGTATTTAATGGAATTAGAACTTATAAGCTGTTTTACTTGCAATGTTTTACAGTGTTGTGGGCTTGCTTGAAATTTCAGTTTCAAGTAGTGACCAGCTTTCTCCTACTTTTAAACTGTGAAGAAAAATGAATTTATTGAGATTTACTTGCTTAATTTGAAAATCTCACCTGTAATAATCAGGTTTGCAAATGAATAAGCTAAAGACTCTCAGTGTGTGATACCTTTGAGTTTACTGATTTACTTTATGACAGTAACTTCATTTTGTAAGATTTAATGCTTCATAACTTATCATGAGTTTGAATAATTATGGAATTCTGGAGTATGGGAGTTCTGTAGCTGCATACCAATTCTCAACAGGCAGTTTCCCATATCTCCCACCCCCTGAAAATAGGTTCAAGCATGATTTTTATCACATTTTGCTGACTTTTTATTTTGGCTTCTGCTTGCTGCCAGTAAAAACAGCATTTCCCTTTTTATCAGCTTAAATTTTTGCTAAAACCTCACAGGTTCTAGAATGTGTAAACACCTCTTCTAGTTAAGGAGAGTATTTCATATAAAGCACGAAGGAATATAGTCACACATATGAAGCTGAAATGCTCACTGGAGTATTTAATTCTGTTAATAGCTGTCAGTAAGAGAACAAGTCAAGGCAAATTCATTAACTTTCCATCCTGTGGCAAGTATTTCATGCCTCTTTCATATATGCTAGAGGAACTTTTCAGAATATCAGTAGAGAATACCATAGAAATTAATAAACTCTCTGCTTCAATGTGCTGTGCTTGATTCTGTAGAACAAACTTTGGAAATGCTCTCCAGTATTCAAATGTTCAGCCATTACACAACAGCAGCAGGACATGACAGAAGACTTTTTTATTTTTATTGTCTCAGTGTCTTGGTAGTGATTGATGTAACTGATGCTTTCTTTGTATAGCACCTGCTGTGGGTGCAGACAGGTACAGGGAAAGGATTTATTTTCAGGATTAGTTTCCACAAGAAAATTTATAAACTATAGATAGAAACATAATTACCAACCTAAATACTTCAGCTTCTCTAATAACATCTTGGAAAGACACATAATAAAACAATTTATGAACATCTTGACTGTGCCAAGATTAGCTAAGTGATTGATATATGGTACAATTTACAAATTTTATCCTTGTGACTATGTTTTATACCAGTCTGAGAAAGAAGAGGTCAGCCTTAACAGAAGGTAGGAAAACTCAGATCTGTTTTAAGGAACTTTAAACAGCACTGGTCGACTCAGGGCCAATTTTTTTGAATCCTGTGGAGGCTCCCCAGCTAAAGACTTGTGTTTGCATAAAGAAGAAACCAAACATATTCATCTATCTCTCAGGACACAGAACACAGAAAATGTCCCTGTCCCGCTCAGGAGCAAGTAAACACCTCCAGGATGTCAAATCAACAGGAACTACATTCCAAATAAACAAGAAAAAAAGGACAGGAACAATTATTCCAGTGTGAACCTAAAGACTGTGTGGCATGAAGTTCATCAACAGGATTTGCAGACTTTGATCCCTGCAAGAAGTAACTCACCTTCTCCTTAAAGACAGTCTCTTTAATGCAACAGCATAGATAGCATAAAATATATTACATATGTGGTGGTCATGTGCAATGATAGTTATATTTACCATGCACCTTTGTGTGCCTCACCTACAGTTCATCCCATCAGTCCACCTCCCCAGTATTTATGCTAACATTCCAAACTTCTGAAAAGCTTCAAACAGCTGGGACATTTTCTTTCTTTTTTCCCCCCTCTTTTTCTTTTTCCCTTCAGATTTGTCAAACATGTATTTCTTTCTCTTCCCCTGACAGGGGCCTTTTTTCCCTACCAAATTAATAGTGGCCAAAAGATCAAATGTTGGTATTCTGCCCTGAACCAAAGCATAGTATCTGCTGTGTCTCATCAAAGTGCAAAGCTTAATGAGGGGCTTTGGCAACATACCTTGGGGAAGAGGAGATTGCTAGGGTTCTCAGGGAGCCAGCAATTCTCTGGTATTTGGAATATCCTTTCCAAAATATTCAGGGTTTGAAGCCATAGAATTATTATCTATAGCAGTACTATTTCTGGTGACTTTTAATACTTAAAATATTATTTGTAAGTGTCAGAGATTTACTATTAGTAATTCTCTAAGACAAGGCAGCTGTATTACTTCCATATGTAGTAGTAACTGTTATTAAAGATTAAGACGGAAGAAATAGTCCCCATAACATTTTTTTAGCCTCAAATGTTTTGCATTTATAAAATGTGGGAGTGGCACACTCCATACAGGCTGTCAGAAGTAACATAACATTTGTATGGACATTAATTTGATTTGTATTACCTATTTCATTATTTGTACTATTGCCACCTATTTTTTGACTATTTAAAATGAGGTCCTTTGGAGGTAATATTAACAAATGTTCTTTCCACCTACTGGAGCTTATTCATATTAGTAATTTACTTTTATATTTGTTTTTTATTTGCTCCTATTTTTCATATACTTGTCTATTATACCCTTTCCCATGACTTCCTTAAATGCCCTAGTTTGGTTTTATTTTAATTCCTGGGTTTATTTTTCATAGCTCCTAGTATATTACAATGATCTTTGGCCATATGTTCAGGTGTGCATGAGAACGTTTTGTTCAGTTGGCTTGTTGAACAGCAAGAAAATTGTCTAAGTTGATGGTGTAATACCAAACTGATTAACAAAGGCAGCTTTTTGCTATTCTGACTATGGGGTAGAAAGACACTTCAGACAATAGTGGAATATGTTTAATCAGAAACACAAAAAATGATGTTATCAAACTTCTTGCACTCAAGCTTCTTCCAGTGTACCAGAACCATAAAAAGTGTCAAGCATGAAAAACTAATAATGCTGACATTTAAGAAAGTGTTAACACAATTGACGGTAGAAAACAAATACATGTTCTTCCATATTTTCACTGGACAAAAAAGAGGAGTAGAATAATTAAAAGAGTTGCACAAGTTATGAACTGGACTCGCTGTGTGAAAATGGGCATTACATACACAGCTCCAAGTTGTGATCTGCAAATGTGTTTGATGTATGGGAAACATCCCTCACAGTTTGTCTTGATGGTTTGCTTGATGAGCAGTTGCTGTTTCCCAAGAAAGAACTTTGAAACTTTCACAAACACATCTTTAATTTATCAGGTGTTTCTGATTTGATAGGATGAAATTTTAAAAAATAATTTAAGTAATGTGTGGGGATTTCACTATAGGGGCAGGTTGAATTTGCTTTTGTATTCAAAACAGGGAGATCTCATTTATAGAAATTTGAAAGCAGTGGTGAACAGAAAAGAGGCAGTCTCTTAAAAAAAACAAAGGACAAAATGCAAGAATATGAAAGCTGAATAGGAGTAAGGAGTTTGAACATCAGCTGGTCTTGTTAAATTTTGAAAAGAGAAAGAGCAACTTTAACTTCTGCAGTTGTGGTAGCCATATGTTCAAGCAGACTTTAAACGTTATACAAGTCTAATACAAACTAGCCTATAATTCAGACTAATGATGTCATTGCAATTTAATTTAAAATCCACGATAAAAGCAACAGTTCAACCTAGGTTCAAGACAGAGAGCATCTTGCCGTAGTGACTTTGTTCTTTCAGATAATCAGTTTTGTTTTTCCATAGGTAGGAATGCAATGAGTGCCTTATAATCCAGTTTCTTCAAGAAGGAAATAAGGAAAAGGTGGTGTAAGAATACATATTTGGAGGAAGATGCTAAGAAACAGAGAATTCTGTGTGCTGATGGCTTCTCAAAAAGACAGGTGGAAATATAGTAGCAACTTCCTACCAGCTCTATTTTGCAAGTAGTGAACATGGAGGTAAAACCAGGCAGGGGTGAAAGAACTACCAGAGTAACAGAAGGAGCTGAGTAGATGAGTTGAAGAGGAAGAATGAGAGGAAGAGAATAAAGTATGACTGTGTAAGTAGGCTAGGGAGTGATAAGCAAAAATGCACAAAGTAGTCAGGTTGTGTAGTGTTGGTATTTACAGTAGGATTGCTTTGAGAACTAGAGTCAGAGTACAGGTCTTGGTAGTATTATTACTAATGCTTTATAACAAACTTGGAGATAGTAGGGTTCACCCTGTCTATATAACTCATTTTGGCACCCACACAAATGTCAGTAAATCGAATATTTATTTCCAACCCTATGTTTACTCAAAACAAAATTTCTTACCTACTCTGTATCTGTACTCATACTGATAGCATCTTTTTTTACAGGGATACAAGGACCTGTTACGTTCAGAAAACTGAAAAGAAGCGAAAGTTTAGCATGTTTTGCACTTAGTCTTAGCAGAAGTGGTAAAACGGGAGGGTTTTACTAATTCATGTTCAGAGCCCAGGACAAAGACTGTGGGCAGGCACCTTGGCCCGGCCATTGCCAGCATTCGGTGGACGGCAGCCGGGACCTCACAACCCACACCGGGGCCGCCCCGGCCCCATCGCTTTGGTTTCCCTGTGGAGCTGCTCCTGAGCTGCCCGTGCAGGGTGAGACCGGCTTTGCCCATCTCGCTGGTTCACACAGCGAGTTTTCAGTCTGCAGGCAACAGCGGTGCCTCAGACTCCTTAGGGACCCCTGGGAGTGCCCCGGCCCTGAAGACCAACAAGGCTTCTGTGTCAGCTCTGGCTCATGATGGCCCGTGTTTGAGTCGGGAAGCCGAACGTGTGCGGCTACGGCCGGCTGAATCACAGATTCAGAATCAAAGAACGACAGAATATCCTGAGCTGGAAGGGACCCACAAGGACCATGGAAGTCCAGCTCCTGGAGCTGTGCTTGACATCCGCAAGAGTCACACAGTGTGCCCGAATGCCTTGTCCAGTCTCTGCTAGAACTCAGACAGGCTTGCTACCGGGAGCCCGTTCCAGTGGCAGCCCTGCTGTGAGGAGCCTCAGCCTG
>VZTR01022060.1:2307-16907 GCA_013400775.1 Chaetops frenatus | reverse complement strand
GTTGTGTGTAATTTTGTCTGTGTTTTTCTTTTCCCTCTAAGTGTGTCTTTATTTGGTTTTTTCCTACAGATGAAAGCCAGAAGACTCTGATGTGGTGCTTATGTTGTCTGTACAGCAGTGAACCACAGAACGCTGTGGAACTGAAGGCCAACAGCTGGATACGGGTAAGTGAATGAATCCTTCCCAGGACTGCTTTGAATTAAATTGATTATTTAAAGGTGCTACATCTATAGCATAGACATACTGTCATTCTGTCATTTAAGAAACTGCTCCAATACATATTGTGTTGAAGTGTATATGATTGTAATTATAACGCAGTCACTCTTGGTCTCATTTCAAATCTTAACATGCTGAGGCATTTTACTTTTGGTAATTTTGATGGCTCTTAACCTAGAGAGCCATCAAAATTACCAAAATTGCTAGATTCACCAGGTCTAGTATCCTTGAATAGTGAGCAACAACCACAAATCAGAATTGAAGCAAGTCTTACTATTAGAAATAATGAACCTTTCAATTAGGATAAAACAATTAACCTGGAAAAATGCCATGGTTTGTTTTGACAGCAACTTATATCTGTTCTGAAATTTTATTCCTTTTTGGTTTTGTTTAATCTTCTGCCTATGAAGAATTTAATTGTATCTAAACTTTCTTCAAGGACAGTTAGAGAGGGAAGGGGCAGTGTTTGTGTGTTGATTTATATTTAGTGACTTAAAGAATAATGAATCTCTAACTTTAATCCTGAAATTAGGGGTATGTGTGGCACATGTGTTCATATTTTACATACTTACACACTGAATTAACAAAGCACATCAGCATGTAAAGAGCTTGCAGCACATTGATGCTTAATACTTTATACTGCTGAATAACAATTTGAAGATGCAATTCTGTTGTGTCGTTCCTTTATCCTGTGTCTCCTATTTTCCATGGGTCCATATGAAAATATTGCAGAAAATATAAATGGAATTGTTAATTTTTTTTTTAAATCTTTTAGTTTTCACAACTAGTGAAAATGTAGCAGCCTCATCATTATTTATGTACAGCTTTGCTAAAGCTGAAGATTCTTCTAGATTTCTCTAGGTAGATAATTTCTTACTTATTAGTTTATTTTGTATGTCAGATTATTTAGGTATGCATGTAATACTAGGATGTATGAATTACCATAAAATAATTGATGATGATAATGATGCACATTTTTATGTTAGTGAACAATTATTGTTGATTTAAAAGCAGTAGTATTAGAAAAGTATTCTCACAGTCTTTTAGGTGGCCTTGGGTGCCTGTATATACCTGTTTGTGGGCTGTACCACCTCCAAAAAAATTTGAATAATTTATAAGTAAAACCCTTATTTTCTTCCTGTTTTTAATGTTTTTCAGGAGGATTTTACTGAGGTTAGTATACTTTTAATTCAAAGTGTGGCAATGCTTGAATGCCAAAGTAAAATGATACAAAAAAAACCCCACCTCTGCCTTTTCCAATGTAGTCTTGCTGATTTCTTATATTCTTCCTAATGAGAAAGGAGAGGCACAGTAGTATGCAGTTAGTTATCGAACAGAGCAAACTTTGTCCTTTTTGCTTTTTAGTAGTGTAGCATGTATGTGTGCATTAATGTTTCATGTTAATAACATATGCATTAATGATGTTAAGTGGTGAGGGAGAGATGTACTCAGACATTCTACTACAGACAGCTTTGGTTTCTGGGAGGAAAAGCCCAGTTGTCAGTCCTACAGCATTTGACTCATCGGATTAATGTAGCTGGATTGATGGTGTTGCTGATATAAGAAAAAGTATCAGGTAAGCAGGAACAAACAGTTGGAGATGGATGGAGGTGGGAGTGCTGCTTTTGTCTTACAGTGAAACTAGCACATCAAGTATTTGATTCAGACCTCCCTGTAATCTGGAGAAATTTTTCCACCTACTCTGTGTGTATTAATCACCTGTAATAGCCACTGTGACTTGAGGGGTCAAGAGTTAACCTAAAGGTTAGGGAAGGAATGATGGAGGAATTCAAAGCACAGACATATCTTAGTAGCTGTTTTTATCATTCAGCACTTACCTAGTTGCCTAAAGGTGGTGTAACACAACATGAAAATACAGTAGTTGAGATTAAAAGAAAGGGTGCTATTAAATTGTTTTCTACAATTAGTGGAATTTCTTCTCAGTTTTTGCTGCCCGGTGGGCATCATTACAAAGCTTTTTTGAAGCAAGTGGTTTTATTTCCCTTTCCTGATCATTGCTGTATTTCTAGTCACCAGCAATTGTGATACAATAAGGACTATCATGCTTGTTTTTACAGAAGAAACTAAACTAAGTGTTTTGCTACTCTTGAGGGTTTTCTTTTGCCATCTGTGATAATGATTTATGTTTAAAAAAACAAACACACATACACCTAGTGTACATTTAACATTGTTTCCTCCTGAGCTGCTTTCTCCTTGTTATATGTCTGAAATGATTGTCACAAAAAGAAATTGAGACACATTTTTTACGAAAACCATATTTTCAGGTTTTCGTCAGCTGTTTTAATATTGACTGGATGATCAGTCTCTGCAGTGATTTGATTTGACCTCAGTGTTGGTAATATGGCAGGAGCTCTTTACAGCAAGGATATTCTCTTGTGGAGAAGATGCCCCATACATTCTGGTACACTGTGGAAAAAGAAGCCAGAAGTCTTAAATTTATAGAATTTTGGGCATGGGTAGTTTCATGACTACATGATGTAAAGGGAATTGAAGTCCAGAAAGAAATTTTAAGTAACACTCTGGGAATTTGAATGCCACTAAAGTTTTATAGAACACTTACCTGTACTTGGAATGAAATGATAGATAATCTAAGGTGTTTAAGCTCTCTGTGGAGGGTGTAGATAAGCCATCCATGGCCACATTGAATGGGGATCTTTGTCAGTTCCATGAACACTGAGACAGGAGCTGTGGAAAAATGATTTACCCAGAGGAGTTGCTTTTCAGCTTCTTACAGATGTGTTCTTCAGAGTGGCTTTGTCTTTTGGCCCTGCAATTGATAGTTCATTTTATTTCCTTACCTTAATACTTCAGCATACACTAAGGAGGAATACTCAGTTTTTAAAAAGGCAGAATAGTTCACTGTGTAGGCCAGCAGGCATCAAATAAATTAGGATCTTTGGGTGTCCGTATAGTTGATGATAGAACAGAAAAAACATCAAAAAAGCAAAGCAAAGGAACCAACCAACCAGCCACAAAACCTCACCCAAACAGTAAGTAGGAGTCTGTAATGGAGACAGAGAACTTTGTCTGCTTGCAACTATTACAACACCAACAAGAAAACTTTTTAAAGTTTCTTCCTGGTTTTGTATGTTTTAAAATGGCTTATATTAAAATTTTTCTCCCAAAATGCAAAGTTGTATCTGATTGGAAAATGACGTTATTGGTCAAGTTAATGTTGAATCTCTTCTTCCCCCTGCTTTTATAGCTATGTACATTGACTATGAAATTACACCTTGCTTTTTTTGTTGTGGCAAATGTGAGTTCCTGAGGAGTACTGGGGCCTTTCAGGGCATCTTTGGCTAAAGTCATTGATAGGAAGGCTGATCTCAAGTCTTTTGTTTTTAGCTACTAAATTGCATTTTCAAAGTTGCAAATAATGTAATTAATGTTTATTGTATTTAATGCCAACTTACTTCTTAACTTTCCTGCCATTGTCATAGAAAAGCTGTGTTGTTTTTAATGGCAGGAAGAGTAGCTACCCGAAATGTGTTATTACTACATTTCTGAAACTAAGATTGTGCAGGTCTGTAAATCCTTTAAAAGAATAAAATGTGGAAAAAAATTTATTGACATTTAATTAAAGTGTGCAGTGTAGACTGCTGTGTTTTTAGGATTAGATGCTGCTTAAAATGGTAGATATTTTTGGTTTTGTTTATGGTTCTGAGCCTTAGAGTTGGAATTCAGGTTATGTAGGTGTTTTGTAAAGCCATGCACCGCACAGGAAGCCAAGATACATGCTGCCATAGATTTCTCATTAATAAAAACAATCATGACCTGGTGAAAACAGTCTCTAAGAAAGTTATTTAGTTTCTGCAGCTGGCCTTCTCTGAGCAGAGATTTTTGGAGCTGTGAAGAAGTACGGTTTTAAGATAGACTTCTATGTGATGTGGCAAGAACGGCTTCCTTTCACCGCGCATTACTCTTGCAATTACACTGCTGCAAATGAGAGCTTTTCTGAAGCAGATTCCTTTTTTATTAACTTGGCCACACCTTCTCTGCTCTCAGTTTATAAGCTGTGTTTATGAATTGTTTATGTTTCTGGAATTTATTTCAAATCCTACTTTTATTGTGTTGGAAGGCCATACATACTTATGAGAGTGTTACCATCCATCTCTTTTCAAATTGGGTAAAACAGAAAGTTAATATCCTTTCTTTAAATTTTTGTCTTCTTTATTTTCTCTTTTATATTTTTCAATTTATTTTTTCAGTGCTTTACTATCCCTCAAACCAATACAAAGGAACAAGACAGTATATACATAATAGCATAAACACAGGAATGAAAGACATAAGACTTGCCCTGTGTTTTCAGAGGTGTTTTTTTGGCTTGACCAAGTTTTCCTTTCTGAAAATGTGTAGTTCTTTTGCAAATCTGTTTCTTGTGCATGGCCATATCTATCCCCATCTTTCTTATAAGCTCCCTTTAAATACTGGTAGGCTGCAGTAAAGTCTTAAGACCTTAGAATAAGACAATTGTATGTTCTTCTTTGTCTATCTCAGGTGTAGAAGCTTATGTTGTAGGATATAGGCTTATATGTATTTGCTAAAATATAGTATGCTGAATATGTGAGGCAAAGTTCAAAACCAGACACTGTTGTTTGTAGAACATAGTAAATAACAATGCTGTTGCTTATCATGATAACTGTTTACTGCTTAGAAACAGTGTATATTCTTGATACCAGTAGATGGCATTCTTCATACTACATACAGGTACACATATATTCAATTTATATTAATATCTACATAGTTTTCTGTTTCACAGCATTCTAATATTCTTCCAAGGAAAGATGATCTCTTTTTTAAAATAGTAATCTCAAGTTTCGCAGCCAGATTCCCTGCTGCCCTTATTAAGTGGTATTCTTTCAACTCTTAGTTGTCTAATGTTGGTTGCACTAGTGAGAATGCTATGTTAAGATTCCTGACATTTCTGGCAACAGTGCAGGATCCTCACTAATAAGAAAACTAATTTCATTATCTTCTTTGCTGTATTCACAGTGCAGTCAGTTGAACAGAGTTTTATATTTTTCTGCCCATAATTTTTCCATAGACCTGGAAGAATTCTATCTATGTTTTCACTTGTTTTGGTAGTGACTGGTTCTTGATATTTATGGGAGTTTTTAGCACATATGGCTGTGTATCCAAAGATCTATTATGTTAAAGAATATATATGAACAGTTTATGTGTGAACACTTCAAACCTTGGTTCCAAAGTGCTTTCAATGAAAACCTCACCATGCAAATAGCTTGAGAAAAAAGAAGCATAAAGAAACAGCTGTTCCTTTTCTGTCACCTCCTCCTTGTCGTACCGTTATAAAATGACAAGTAGTATTCTGAGTAGCACAGGATTATTTTGCATTTTTTAGCAGCACAGGCGCAGTGAGCAGTGGGATCTGGCGCCGCTCGGGGCCGGGAGATGGCGATCTCTGCCCTGCCCTGAGTGCCTGCACAGGGAGGTCGGCACTCACACCCGTGCTGCAGGTGTGCTGCTCAGATGTTGTTAGTGGTTAAACTAATGGTAATATGCCTCTTCCCAGGTGTTCTCTGTGTTTTGATAAAAGGGCAGTATTATATGGTGGGTTGCTTAGAATTTGTTAAAGTTACCATAGAGTGGCCTGGGTTGGAAAGGTCCCACTGGACCAGGTTGCCCACAGCTCCGTCCAGCCTGGCTTTGAAAGCTTCCAGGGATGAGTCATCCACAGCTCCTCTGGTAAACCTGTGCTAGTGCTCTACGACTCTCACAGTAAAGAATTTCTTCTTAATATCAAATCTAAGCCTACCTTGTTTTAGTTTGAATCGATTTCCCCTTATCCTGTCAGCACATGCTCTCATAAAAAGACTCTCTCCGTCTTTCTTGTAGGCTCCCTTCAGGTACTGGAAGGCTACAATTATGTCACCCCAAAGCCTTCTCTTCTCCAAGCTCATCTCAATTCTCTCAGCCTTTCCTCACAAGAGAGGTGCTCCATCCCTCTAATCATCTTGGTGGCCTCCTCTGGATCACTCCAACAGGTTCATGTCCCTCCTGTGCTGGATGCAGCGTTCCAGGTGGGGTCTCACCAGAGCAGAGCACAGGGTGAAAATGAAAACGGGGAATTAGCTGTTGTACATTATTCTTTATTTTCAGCTATTCTGTGTTACAAAGTTTTCCTTTTTTAGTTAAAACTAAGAGGAATCATTAAATAAATATGTCTCATAAAAGTGAAAACAAGAACAGTCCCATATTTCCTGCTGCTAGTGGATGCCTGTTCTGGAGGCTTTTGTGAACACACAAGAACTTCTGGATAATTACAGGCTACTAATCCCTTTTGCAGTACTGCATTGTTTATGTTTGGAGGTTTTTTAGATTATTCCTATAATTTATGATTGGTTAAAACCTTGAAGCACTGAACAACGTATTTTTAGAAATTTTATTGTTATGCTATGCAATGTTCCTAACATTTATGAAAATTTTAATCCCATTTTTAATCCCACATAGGCTTCTATCCTATGGACAGGGTGTGAAATGCAGATTTTAATGTCCTTTCTAAATTGATAAACCATCAAAAACCTAAATATTATATTTGACTTTTGAGTCGAGGAATAATACAGAAACATACTAGTTTTCTGAATAGAAAAGGCTGATTTAAAGATGTTTCCCAAATACAAGAGGAAAATAAAAGATGCTGCTTTTTGATTTGACATTTCAAATTCTGTTAACCTGCTTTTGGTTTTCATGTGTGGAGCTAAATACACAGGGATTTTTTCGTTCTGTTTCAAACTTTGAATTTGATCTATCAGTTTGACTGAAAAGCAGCAAATGAGTGAATGTAATTGTCAGAGTAGGGAAACTGACTGTTTTCCTATTGTTTATTTAAGCAATCAAGGATCAGAAGTGTTTGCACAACCTTAGTTTCTGGATTATTCTGCGTTCACCGTGTTATACAAGGACGTTTAAATATGTAATAATGGCAGTGACTATAAAATTGTGTTTTTCTCAGCTAGTCCACTTCTCTTGCTACACAGTGCACATGCATGCCTTTAGACTAGATCTCAGGGGCAGAGTGAAAGGGGTGTCTGAAGGGCACTTTACTCTAGAGTGGTCTTTCAGTTATGTATACATATACAAACACAAGCAAAAATTAGAAAACTACTCTGACTGTAGAAAGAACAAGTAAAATGCCAACATCCTACTCCCTGTATAGCTGAAAGGATGTACAAGAGACTCAGATGTGCTATTTTGTCAAAAGCAATGGTATTAATATCTAGAAAAGTAAGAAGTCAGCTTTCCTTTTTGTAATAACTTGACATAAATTAATTGGTATTTCAAAACAATTTTAATTAAAGTGGAATCTGAGTCAACTGTTATTTCAGGCATGTATGCAAAAGTTATATGCCCATGTATTGTGCAAAGTAAAACTTCAAAATTAGATGTGTCTGGGACTGCATAAGGAAAGTGAAAATAGTAAAATCTGTGAACTAGTTTGTAAAAAAGACTGAAAAAACCCCGAGTCTTACAAACTTAAATGCTAACTCACAGCCCAGAGATCATAGTGTAAATCAGAATTTGGAACAAATAATGAGATACATGTTAGCAGGTATAGACCAAAGTTGTGATTGGCTGTATTCGTCAAGCAATTGGACAATTAGAGCCAAAAGAAAACAAAAAGGTTATGTCAATCAAAGCTAAAGCATAGGCAAATGGAATAATAATTTTGTCAGGGCCACTTATCAAAGCAAATCTGACAGTGGACCAGAACAACAACAACAAAAAAACAATTAAAAAACTCTTCCCGTTCAGTAAAGTAGTACTCAAAGTGCAGAACAATGCTAAAGAGGCCCAGATATTCTGTGACTCTCATCTGAAGGTAGTCTACTCTGAAGAATAACTGGTACATTTTTTGGTCATATACAAAGCCAACCCAACACCAATGAAAGGTTACTCATTTAAATATATAAAAGAGAATAGATTATAATAACACAAAAAGAGGGACATTTCTGGCTGGTGTCAGATATTAAGCTTTCTGTAACATTTACCTGTTTCCATAACATGTTTTCTTGTTTGTCACTTGGGCTGGGTACAGCAGTCACTTTTTGTCAGCAGATGGCAGGAACATATTTTCTAAAAACCAGGAAGTTCTATGATTCTGGAAGAAAATAATAGTACCCAAATCCAGCAATAAGTGAATATGGTCAGAAGCTCCAAGTCATTTTTGAAAGACACAGAATTCCTGAGCCAAGTGAAACAAGCAAAAAAGGCTTAGCAGAGGTGTAACACACCTGTGAAGAAGAGTAGAGCAAGAGAGATTGTACTAAGAATATCATGCATGTGAGTGGACTGTATAAAAAGTCTTCTGAATATCCTTCATCAACTGATCGGAACCATCCTTATGTTAAGTGTACTCTTGTGTGAAACTTTTCAAGAAGCAATCTGTGGAGATCTTGAAAGGTTTTTCAAAACAAAATGGAATAAAATAATTTATGAAAAAGAATCCTCAGTTTTCATGACCACTTCTGCAAAAAAATCCAGAAATGGTATCACTGCAGTCATGTCAGTTAAAACAGGAAAATGCTGCTGTTTGTGCCATGGGCCCAACAAAAGTAAGAGTAAGAAGTCTTAGTTATCCACTGACCTCAGTTGATGCAGTAAAATGCTTGTGAGGTTTCTTTTTTTGATGGAAATTGAGCTTCATCCTAAATAATAATAAGCCACTTGTGGCCAAAAGGTCTGAGAATAAATTCAGAAATGAAATACTTTTTATCTCTAAAGTATTGCATTTGCCAAGGTAAATTCAGATCCTGAACAGAATTGCTGTTGACTGGAAAATTCAGTAAGCATTTGGAAAAAATTCAGTGAGATGAAAAATGTAGGTGTAGGTCAATTCTTAATTCATGTCAAATCTGAGAGTATTCAATAGAGAGGCTAATTGAAAAGACTTATTAGTGACATCTAGTGAAATTGACTATTGAGACCATTATATTTCAGGGGCAGTTGAGAATAGCTCAGTGACTGGGCCACAGTTGGTGTGAAGATAGGCTGCTCCACAGGGGAAGGTGAGCCAGGATCTGCAGGTGAGGGGATGGCAGGTGCAGCTGTGCCTTGACAAAGAAATGGCACAGTTGCACAAGAAGAGCAGAGTGACAATCACCAGGGTCAGCAGTGGAGCCCAGTGACTGCCACACCAGGCCCACAGTGATGAGGCAGGCCGAAAGTTTAGCTGTGAAGTCATGGCAGACATCATGCTCCACCAGTCACAGACATGGCTGCAGCACAGCTCAAGCAAGGACCAAATGCCTTCAGTGTCCCTCTCTATGGTGGGTGGGTTGGAATTAGATCACCTTCAAGGTCCCCTTCCAACTGAAACCATTCTGTCATTCTCTGTAGGTTGTATACAGAATTGGAATTACAATATCCTCTTCTTAGGTGAAAAATGTTGATTTGATTTTGAGGCCCATATGCTTGCCATCTTTCAAACTCATTACCTACTATTTTTTATTTGTATGCATGCTTTGTCCAATAGTTAGGAAAACATTAGAAAATGTTAGGAAAGGACATATGTTAAAAGTAAGCCAAACATAATGTAAAGAGCTTTTCTCTTCTTTTGCTAAAAGGTATCAATTTAATAATTAATTCTTTATAGAAGAAAATCTTCAAGTTCACATTTTTCTAGGAGACAGGATTTTAAGGTAACATGAAGAAAATATGTAGTGCACAAATTAGAGTGAACTTCAGTATCTGTTCTTTAATTTGCTTTTTTAAGTTAGGAAGAGCCTAAATCACTTGTGAATTGTCATTCTGCAGGGGAAATGGGCCCCAAGACCATCTGATGGAAGAAGTATTAAAATAATGTTGGATTTATAATAAAGAATGTCTCTATGAGATAAGAATACTACTTTAATGACATATATGGGTTATGTGTCTATTAAAAGGCTTATGGGATGCTAGAGGACATACTGAGAAACATTTTTCCTTCTTATCTAGACAGCTTTGAAAGAAGGAGATTAAGAGCTGAACGGAGATGTCTGACTTAAAATTATGAACATACTTCACCTGCTATTTATTACTGAGAAAGTTAAAGGAGAAAGAATCTATGTCATAGAGCACATGTTTTAGCGTGTTTTTATTATAAATACAGCATTTTCATACCTTTTTGTTGTCATTTCCCCTCTCTAATGGGAAAACAATTTTAGTAGTATTTGGGCTAAGATAAATAACTAGTTGTTTTGGACTACTTCTTACCTTTGTGATACTGTCACTGCAATATTTTACCATGATAAAACACAAAATAATCAGAAAGGAATGTCTGTGTAAAAGGGATGGGGAGGCATGGAAGCAGGGGGAACTGGTTTTCCCTAGCAGTTGTGGGAAGAGGGACGTCTGTGTTCCAGGAGGCATGCATCCATGAAACAAATGGAAAATGTTAAGACTCCTGGAGTCCAAAGTAGTTCAAGGTTACATAATCACTTTCTGAGACTCACTTTTGTGGTTTTATGGATCTTACGGCTTTTTTGGTGTGTTTAGAAAAGCATTGTCATTCCTCCTCTAACCTGTGCAAATAATCATCAGGAACTTTGATTGCTGCAAAGATCATGGTGTGTTCCTTCAGATGAAAGACATCTGATGGTGATTAAAGCATGTATCTTGTTTGTACTTTTCCTATTAATTTTTTTCTGTGTTTTTCCCTGGTCCTTCAGGAGTCTTTGTGGCAGTTTTTCTCAATCACTATATATGAAATTTACCCTTGCCTTCCGTCAACGGCTTATATGTAAGAGAGTCTAAAGATATTTCCTCTAAGTGGTCCTGAGTGGTTGGAGATGAATGGGCTTTTACTTAGTCCTTGATTGTTTTCATTCAGCCTTGCTTGTGATATATCCTTTTTCCCTGTTTTGCTAGGTTGGTGTAATACCTCATAGTTACAGCCAGTAGACAATCTGTGCTTTCCACAGGAGCATCTGCAGCCAACTCCTAGCAAAAATGTTGAAATGGTAGAGGCTGCCTATACCATTTGTTAGAGAAGAGTGCAATAACAGCTATGTGTTGTGCTTCCAACGATAGGATTGTACTGCATAATTTTGTGTGATGAAACACCAAACAAAATCAAGAGAATGCATATAGTATGTTTTGAACTCCTACTACTTAACTCCTACTTTTGAACTTACTATTTAGTGCAGAGATCAGAATTCAACATAAAATTTGTGCTTGTAGAACTGCTACTTATTTTGGTCTTTAGGGCTTATTTTGTTGTTTTCAAAGTTGCTCTTGCTATTAGATATTAAATATTCTTATATTTGAGAAGGGAGTAGGGTCATCAGAAATGTTCAATGTACATAATAACAAAGTGACAGAATTCTGACATTTTTGTGCTCTCTAGATACATGTCTAATCTAGAGTTCACGCAGTTTTTGTGTTTTAAAGATCTAAAGCAACAACTTAGCTCGTTATAAAGGGGGGGGGGTGAACGGGTGGTGTATCAGACTATAGGTGGTTAGGTTAAAGTGAGTATTTCAGTGGTAGATCTGCTTTCTCTGTGTCACCGGCTATCCTATAAGGCTAAATGTTTTCATAAACTTAAAAGAAAAGTATTTAAAGTATCCAGTTTTCAGACCATTTTTGCGCATTAAAAATAACTTGCTATTCAGGTTTAGTGGTTTTCCTGTTGGACAGTGCCTATGCTGGGGTCTTGCCACAACAGATGCAATAGATTATAAGAAGACGGCAAGTATAATAATTACAGCATGGAACAGACTGCTGGCAGATACAACAATGTAGCATTCTCTTTAATCATAGTGCTTCCCGTAATGTGGGTGGCCACAGGCTGCAAACGTTTCAGTCAATCCCTTCTCCATACAGCAGTCATTGTAAAACAGAACTGAAGTAAACAGCATTCCACAGACCATTAAGGGTTTTTAATTTTGAAAAAATATAGCTTCCCTTCACCTATCCTTTTGGCTGCTTGCTTTTGTCAGCTGTTACCTACCAATCAGTTCTGCTTGAAGTAAATAGTATATAATGTACTATCTATGGGCTCTTTACAAAGTTTGTTGTGCCCTGTTGTGGCTTTTGTTATTAAAATACGTATTACTTTAAAACCTGAATGTTTAGTTGGTTTTTGCAGAAGGAAATAACCTCTGCCCTTACATTAAATGCTGCGTTTGGTTTAATTTGAAAGCTTTTCATCTTGTTTTCATTCTCACGACTTTTTTTTTCCTTCAATGCCCATTGTGGTTTTGCTGTTTCTGTAAAATGCTTTATTGTCTCTCTAGCCATTAGCACAGTACCTTTTTCTCCAGCCAAAATGAAGGGTTTTTTTAAAAATGGTGTTTTTTAACCTTGTGGCCAATTTATTCCTTTGGAAGCTGATTTCACCTCCTTGATGTTTGACGTATACTGATCTGGAATCTGAGTTTCATGAAATAGATTTAGGCAGCTAAACTTGTATCATCAAAATAGTTACACAGCGTTTACAGACCTTTTTTTGGCGTATGTAAATCAGCTGCAGTTGAGGACAGATAATTTAGTTTTATTTTATAAGTGCATGTGCCTGAAAGGATATGTTTTGATGGATGAGTTTTTACATTGTAATTAGGCATATGTGGAATCAAGTATGTCAATGAGCTTGAAAGAAATGTCTTAATTGTCAGTGGGTAACAGTTCAAAGTGAATTTTCTTTTGAAAGGACAAAAGACTTAATTGAAACATAGGTACGTGTTTAAGATCTGACATAATTAATTAAAGCCTAATGGTTAGTGAACTCTTAATGTGATAAGAGACTTTTGAAATTTTAAATTACTAGTTAAAATTCAGTTTTAAGAATCAAGTTGGCTTGCTTTGCAGTGTGTCCCAAGCAAGTAAAGAGCGATACAGGCACTTTTCTCTGTCCTTTGTACAAGTATTTGTGTCCCAGGAAATAAGAACTTTATCCTGTTGAAGTGAGTGCGCTTCCTAAGGTGTACACACCTTAGGAATCCCACATCTCATAGCAGTGTTTGCTAAAAATTTGACATACCTGCCTCTTAAACTTGCTAATGTACAGTTCTGTTAAATGTTAAAGACCCCAAGATTCTTAGGTACAGTTAGAGCAGGTGGCTTGTGGGTGAGGGGAAATACTGCAGTGAAAATGACAATTGATTGACGAATCGAAGATGAATAATTAATTGATACAATGATAGTATATATTTGAGATTTCTAGTAGAATATGTTCTAAAACAATTTAATTCACAAAGGACAGGAGGGTGATAAAAGATGTTAAACCTATTTGTACAAGAAGAGACGGGCTTTTTAACATAGAAAACATTTTAGAATGAAGATGGCTTTTCATATAAGCAATTTCTAATGCTTGTTGTCTTGAAGTTTTACTAAGTTCACTGACAGTATTTTCTTGTTTCTGTTGTTCTTTCACTTTTGTAAGGTCAGCCAGAGGGAATTCTTGGTCATTTCTAACATTTTTAAGACTATATATACGTCTAGTTAGTCTTCTCACTAGGTCTTTTGACAGTCAGCATTTTAAAGTGATTTGGACCTTCTCTGGTCACCTGTAGATAGTTATATTGGTAGGATGTAAGAGAGTTTGCAATGTTTTCAAATTTGCAAGCAATACCATAGTCTTCTGGTTGAAAATAGAACGGTATTATGAATGGGCTGGGAAAAAACAGACCTCTTTTCTTCAAATATAATTATTCAACAATGCCAAACGACATGATTATAAAGGATTTCTCGGCTTCTGGGCCAAAATAAACAAAGGCTAAGTATGTCAAAGAACAAAATGAGAAACCAAGAACTCTACTTTCCTGCAAGGCTGCTTGAGTTTTAACAGCAAGTGTCAAAATTTGCTAGCCAGCTGACATTTCTCAGAACTCTTTACTCATGCCAGGTGGCTCTAGTAAAGAATAATGATTTGTTACTGAGATGCAAAAAGAGGTCTCTAGTTGGAGAAATTCTACTGGCATTAGATGGTTTTGCTCAATCTAATATAACTGTGACCAGCAGTTGTTGTATCACCATTATAGATGTATTTTGTGCTTATTTTGCTAAGAAGTTCAGTGGACATTTTTCTCCCCTTAAACTCTAATGGCATGATACTTAGGAGGCCCAAACCCAAAGTGATAAAACTAATTTTTCCTGAATATCATTGTAAATTATGTGCACTATTTGCAATGTGTAGCTATTGGAAGTATAAAAATGGGTACATACATTCATTGAAAAAAGCATAAATTTGAGATTATAATTTTTCTAGAAATTATGTAACTCACAGATTTAAAGTAAAAGTGAACAATCTTACAATCCCCCACTTTTTCTAAACTTATTTATCCCTCTTTTCCTCATCATTTTTTGTGTGGATTTAAGGAATTCTTCAGTGGGAAGCTTGCATTTTGACTTCCGAAAACTGTGGAGGG